>NW_012193676.1:1485322-1504511 GCF_000504015.1 Erythranthe guttata
TCACCGGGTGTAGGGTCGAACAAATCCCATATTTATTCGCCACTTTAGAATTTCAAGAAAGTATTAGTTGTATTTTTTTATAAATTTTTTTATCTCTTATCACTTTTAATTAATTAATTAAAAATAACTAATAACAATAGTATTTTAATATTTACTATATTATTCCGATATAATTTATGCATATTTATTCATTTTTTTAATATATGTTCAACCAAAAAAAACCACATATAAATAAGAGAGAGAAAGTACCAATTATTGTAGATGTTAGTTTGGCCTTTTTAATGCTTTCCCACATGCTCTAAAATCTAGTTTTGTCGGATGCATACAAATAGCATATTAAATCAAATTCACTATATCCCACTAATCACATGACAAATAAATAAATTTACATTTTTGATAAATTATGAATATGAGTCCATCATTTTCTTTCATTACCTATCAAAAATAAATAACTTTTCTTGTTTTTTTTACCATTTTTTTTATAATCGTTACATAAAATCGAGTAGGTAAATTTAACTGGATATGCCTTTAAACTAGAACCGATTTGATTTTTTTTTTCAAATATTTATTTGCTTAACTAAATTGTATTTTGTTTGACTTTGAGTGGTAAAAACAAAATGTTCAGCACAACTTTCCTCAAACTATCAAAATCTTAGCTTACTATCTCTCTCTATATACATATGGGTGATGTTGTGTATATTATTAATTTATTATATATTATTGTTCAACATTATCAATTTGTGTGGCTAATATTATATGGCAATGAAACTAACAAGTTTCTCCAATAAATTCCTTCCAAAAATTTCTCAGACAGTAGTTGCAGAGGTTTCATACATATAATCCTGTCTGAGAAAAAAAAAATTAAAAATTAAAAAAAAAATAAAAAATGGGGTTTTTGTCACTGTTGAAAGTGGCATCCATGCCAATAGTACAGGTTCTCATAATAGGCATATTGGGAGCTTTCATGGCTACCGATTATCTCAATCTTCTATCGTCCGATGCCCGAAAATCTTTGAACAAGGTAACTTAATTTTTACTAAGTATATATAAATATAATATACTACTATTGCTCGATCGATTAAATCGACAGATCGTTTTTTCGTATTTCGTTATTCGTTATTATTCGACAGATTGTGTTTGTGGCCTTCACTCCATCACTAGTGTTTGGAAGTTTGGCAGAGACTGTCACTCTCCAAGACATCATCTCTTGGTATATATATGTATTCAAATTGCCAAATTGCATTACTAATCAATATAACATAATTTTGATGGTAATAATTTAATTTTGAATTAATTAATTAGGTGGTTCATGCCGGTGAACATTGCTATAACTTTCTTAGTTGGAGGAATATTTGGATGGATAGCAGCTAAAATACTAAAGCCAGAGCCATATCTACAAGATCTAATCGTTGCCATTTGTTCCGGAGGTAATTTAGGGTAAATTACAACTAACCCCTAAGGTAAGGTCAAATTACGGCAAAAAAAAAATCGGCGAAAAAGAAAGAGGTCAAATTACGAAAAAAAAGCTCATCTTTTTTGGTAATTGCAATCAACTCCTTCAACTATATCTCGCCTTACATGTCCATCCTTACGGTAACGGAATATTCTCCAATTCATATTTGTTTTATGAAAAAAAAAATGCAGTTTCAGATGCACCACAATCTGATACTTACAAGGATCTTATGATAATCCTGTTTAAAAATAGGGAGATGGAAGGGGGTAAAATGTGTTACAAACTAGAAAATATTCCACATACTCTAGAAGATTTTGTTAGATTTGACATCGTAAGTGTGGACGTGCACATAGTTAAGGGGTGGTTGTAATTACTAAAAAAGAAGAGTTTTTTTTTTTTTTTTTTTTTTTTTTTTTTTTAACTTGACATTATTACCTCAAGGGGTGTGGCGGTAATTTACCTGGTATTTAATTTTTCATAAATTTATAGAGTATATATAATTATAATTATTATTGAAGTAATGAAATCAACATATTTTGTAATTTTTAAAATATAGGAAACTTGGGGAACATTTTGATTATAATTGTACCTGCAATGTGCAAGGAAAATGGCAATCCATTTGGAGACAAAGATGTTTGCGCCACTATGGCACTTTCATACGTTTCTTTCTCGATGGCGGTAAAGTATTTTTTTCCGATCCCGACTTGGTGTGAACATATTAAATTATTAATTCGATAATTTAATATTGGGTAAATTACAAACACCCTCCTGAGGTATGGTCGAATTACAAAAACACCCCTCTTGTTTGGATAATTACATCCACCCCCTCAACTCCTCAAATTTAGTGGAATCTTCGAGATTATGTGGAATATTATCACTTTTGTACCCGTTTAATCCCATTCAAACTCTACATTATGAAGCAAGATGATCATAATATGTGATTTTTAGCTTGTATATATCAGTTTGCTGTGCATCGGAAACTGTATTGTTTACACAAAACGAGTACAAACTAGAGCACATTTCACGGAATCTAGATGACTATGTAGAATTTGGCACCATAAAGGTGGAGGTCTAAGAAAAAATCATAGTTGAGGGGGGTAGATGTAATTATCCAAACAAGAGGGGGGTTTTTGTAATTTGACCATACCTCAGGGGTGTTTGTAATTTACCCTTTAATATTTTCCTAAATTAATAGAATTTTACTAGTTCCAACTGTATTAATTGTATGCTGACCAGTGACGGTTAAAATAACAGCTTGGTGCACTATACGTATGGACTATCAGTCTCCATTTAATAAGAAGTGCGAGCGTAAAACATAAAGCAATGTGCTCGTCGAAAACGGAGGCTGATAAAGATTTCGAGGCGAATGACACGTCACCTCTTCTTCTACTTACTGAAGCAGATCATCTCTCTGTTGTTCTTACAAACAAAGAAACTGTAATTACCTCAACTCTGTCTTTGCATATGATGTTTCGACTTTTTCGATTCTGATTTCTTTTCTATTTTTTTATTTTTTTATTTTTTTATAGCAAATTGAGGCAAATGATAATGAATCTATGTGGAATTCGGCAAGGGGGACACTTCATCATCTAGCAGAGGAATTAACGACGCCCCCGATTCTTGCTGCGGTGAGTTGTTTTGTTCGAATTTTATTTTGTGCTGATTAAGTTTGGTCTATTTTCCAAAGGCATTGACACTAGTTATCTAATTATATTAATTTCAGATTTTTGGATTAATAATCGGGGCAGTTTCGTTTCTTCGTAACTTGATCATTGGCGAAAATGCTCCGCTCAGAGTGGTCTACGACTCTATTGAATTACTTGCGTACGTTTAAAATGCCCTCTCATCTACGTTGGGAAAAAAAAATGCATAAATATTCAAAATATAGGAGTATATGTACAAATTATGGTTTATAAATTTTTAATATATTTTTAATAAATTTTATCATCATACGCAATTTTCAATTGATTATTAAATCATATAAGCCAAATACACGTTTTGAAATTTTGGTATGGAAATGTATTTCTAATTTTTCGGAAACTACAAAAATTGAACAAAAAGTGTATGGTTTTTGTTAAATGTAAAAACATAATATACGACTATATAACTTAATATAGTTGGGACCTGCCAAATTCTATTAATTTAACAAAATATTAATTTAATTAATTATTTTTTTAACACATTCCTTGAGTCAGGACCGGAAACAAATATTATTAAAATGATGTTATTAATTTATCGATGTTCTACTGCAATATCAATTTTGTAGAGACGGGACAATTCCTTGCATCACCTTAATACTAGGAGGCAACTTAACACAAGGTACATTTCTTTGCATTTCGATTTTGTTTTTTCAATTTTTTTCTTTTTTTAATAAAACGAAATTTAATTTATATATAAAAAGAAAATGAATATTGGAATAATGCAGGGTTGGGAAAGGCAACATTGAAACCATCAATAATAATAGCAGTGATATGTGTGAGATACATATTACTTCCTCCAGTTGGGATTTTTGTAGTGAAAGCAGCTTCTCACTTTGGCTTCCTTTCTTCTGATCCACTCTACCGATTTGTGCTCATGATTCAGTTCTCTCTTCCTCCTGCCATGAATATCGGTACGTATGCTCGATTTATTATTCTTCGTTTCTATCCGTCCTAATTAATTAAATTCGAAATGAGAAAAAAAAAGGGGGAAAAATAAAATTAAATTCGGAGGGGCTCTTTCGATATAAACTTCTACGCTTACGAGTCATCTGGTAAAAACCGGCCCTTAGTTTGTCGAGTTCTTTTCGATGTTTGGTTGGTACGCGGAGAAGTACACTGCATGTGAATGTCACGTACATATACATGTGGGAATCGGACGTTTATGATCAGAATCAGCACTTTCGGGGACAAAAACTAATTACAACTCATTTTCCAAATAAATTTAAAAAAATATTGGAAAAAAATCATTTGGAAAGAAAAAGTTGTTCCGAAATATAAACAAAATTCAAATTGAAATCGGCGAATTTTGGAATTTCGAATTTTTTAGTCATGTATAATATGAAATAGAGGTCTTGATTGGTCGGGAAGATTAGCCATGGTTAATTAAATAATTAGACTTTGTTTGTTGTTCGGTATACTTAATTACTTCTCGGGTAGATCCAGAAATATTATATTATGATGACTTATTTTGTATTTTTATTGGACTTTCAATTATCCAATAATACAATTGCATTTCATTAGATTATTTAATCTTATTTTAACTAATCATATCTTACAATCAAACGATACCTTAATGATATTAATATTATAAGTTTAATTTTCAAAAATAAAATCGGATAAAAATCAGAATTTAATTTGTATTCCAATTTCATTCTCCAAAAACGAAAAATAAGCAAGAAATTATATCGGCGAAATTCTAAAATTCCGTTTCAATTTCAATCTTTAATAGTACCTCATAGACATTAGATAACTTACTTAATTACTTGTTGATTGAACCAAAATAAATAACCTTTTCAAAAAACAAACTGTACTACATTTATTTCTTTGAATATGATGAATAATAATTTATCAAGATTCAAGAATGTGACAAGATGAAGAATAGGTTTATAATAATAAAATAAATATTATTTATTTATTATTATTATTAAAAGTTAAAACTAATTAATTTAAATTGACAATGTAGGTACAATGACACAATTATATGATGTGGCACAAGAGGAGTGTTCATCGCTGTTCCTATGGACTTACCTAGTTGCAGCCTTTGCTATCACTGGTTGGTCCACTGTTTTCATGTGGATCTTGTCCTAATTATTACTTCATTGGACGATCCTCGTCACAATTTTATATACATATATCAAATATATATACAAAAGTTAGTCATTTTTTACGCCATATAACCTATTTATTTGTTATTATCTCCATATATTCTACACTTTTTATTTAGGGTACAATTCATTTTACACACCTGCATTATATGTGTATTACATGTGAAAGATATCATTTATTCCCTAACGTATAAAAACCATCAAACACCCCTTTATTTTTAACGGTCAATGGTCAAACTTTTAACGATATTAAATTTGAGTGTGCAATAATTATTTGACCCTGTTTTATGTTTGATATAATCCCTAATCCCTGATTTTTTAAGTGTATTTTTTGTGGATTATTGGCGATTTGTAGCGTTCGTTCAAATTATGGTTTTCTGTCGATTTTTGTATTTATTGTAAATAATGTATTAGTGGGGCTTCCTAACATTACCACCCAACTCTCCACTAGTAACTCCGAGTGGTTTTTACACCTATATAATGGAGCTCCCCCTCCCCCAAGAATGCACCCCTTGATACTCTCTCTACGGATTTTTGTCTTTGCATTTCCTCTCTATCTTTTAATATTGTTGTTATACTTTATTTTCCACAATCATCAAACAATAGAGCAATACCATGAGGGCTATTTACAACAGTAATTGATTTTTGGGATTTTCAGTTTTCTTTTCGGGGGATTTTTTCATTATAATATGAAAAACTATGTATTTTATTTACAATTCTTTCATATGGTTTTATTCCAATTTTAAGTTTTTTTCAGATTTCAGGGCTTTTTTTTTTTTTTTATAGGTTTTACATTCATAATCTGCAAAACTTCATTCTTATTTATTCGACTTTTCAGTTTTTTTATAAGAATAATGGCTAAAATAGTGTTAAAAAAATGACTGAATGAAGTGAAAAAAAGAAATGCTGAAAAAAAGTGAAAAATCTGGTGAACATTTGTCAAAACTAAACAACATATATATAAAAAGAATTTGGGGTATTTTCGTCAAAAAAAAAAAAAAAAAAACCAAAATTTCTTTGCAATAGTCGGTTAAAAGGTTTGACTAATGGAAATTAGAAAAAAGGCTAACGGCAGGAGGTGTTTGATGTTTTCTATACTTCAGGGCAAAAATGATATATTTCACATAGTACATGGGTGCAAATGAATTTTACGCTTTTATTTATGATGATTATCTTAATGTAGATCATTCATTATACAAGGCATATTTATGTACCACACACAATTCAGGCGTAAAACAGGTAATAAGTGAAGACATTCTAAAAGAATTACCTTATAAATTTATGATGTAAGGGCCCTATTTGGTTGCCAAGATAAGATTAAATGAGATAAGATTAAATAATCTTATGAAACTCAATTGTTTTATTGGACCATGAAAGGTCCAATAAAAAACATGCTTAAAATAAAGATAAATCATGATAACATAATATTTATATGTCGACCAGCAAGTTACGAGGGATACCAAAACATCAAATAAAGTTCAACTATTTAGTTAATCATGGATAATCTCCCTAACCAAAGGAGGTCTAACACAATTCTCGAGTTGATGTATTGATTTAAGTTATCGAATCCATGTTCTTTTAACATAAGTTTGCTTGATTTATTAACGTTTCATTCAATATAATCAATCTTAAAAATCAAGTTAATAATCTTTAAGTCAGAATTTTTTTCTTTCTGATGAATCAATTAAGCAAATAGTTAACAATATTCTAAAAAGAGAGTATTTCTTTTATAATTTTTGGATGAAATAATTATTTTATTATACATCAATAAATTCCCAATTACCCCTATAAAACTACAAAAGGGAACTTAAAAAAGAAGAAGAATAACTACAATTCTCTTATTATAGAGTTATACTTAGATTAGGAGTTCTAGTTAGATTGTAATTAGACAGTAGACACATACCCTTATTATAAATAGGGTATCTCTACGATAGAATAATACACAAATCAAATGTATCATGATATTTTCCAAATTTTATAACAATGTATATTAATTACAACTATTTTTTTATAATAAAATTTAGGAACTTTTTTTTTTGGCATTAGTATGAATTTTGGGCGGGATAAATAATGAAAATTGGATGGGCTAAATAAAATAAATATATGTGTAATATAATGGAAAATTTTGTAACTGAAAGGGGGCTTGAGTCCACCCTAGCCATAAAGTGAACTCGCCACAAGTTATAAGCGTGGTTTGCCGATTATACTGTATCGATATTTCCCTTTTCAATATTTTTATTGTTGAAGTCGAAAAACAAAACAATATTTATGTATTAACATTATGAAATAATATTGAAAATAAGATTTATATATCGACGACATATATAAAACATTTTTATACACGAACTAGTATTTTGCCCCTTGCGTTGACGCGCGGACATTGAAAAAAAAAATATAAGATGGGAAAAATTAGAAGTTAGTAAACATATATGACATGTACAATAGCAAAACAATGGAACACCGAAAATGTAAAAATTCCACTAATTGCAATCATAATCTATATATCTATTTTAACAATAAAATTTAATACACATACGTCAACATATGCAAAACGATAAAAAGAAAAAAAAAGATTTACTATTCTTTGTGGCGTTCGTCCAAAAGTAGAGAAATTTGAACACAACACTCCTTTATATCTATAAATTGTCCAGTCTAAACAATCTTTGAATAGTTGGCCGATTAAAATTTAAAGAGAAAAATTTACAATTATATCATTGATTAATCATAAGCATAAAAAAAACTTAAAAATCATACAAATGGCTATTCCTTCTAAATATGTAAAACTTTACGGCAAATAGTATTTTTAAGTGTAATTTCAAATTCAAGTGGTCTGAATAAAAATTGATAAGTTCGTATTCATTGACAAAATAGTAAAAAGGGAAAATAATTGTTCATTTTTAGAAAAAAAAGATGTTTTTTTTAAATGAAAGATAAGATTTAATTGTTATAAATGACAAAAAAATCGAAAAAAGAGTGGACTGTGAAAGTATGTTGCACTAATAAAAATGTGATGCGTGGCGTTTATTCATTGTCCTAAGCACATGACACTTTATTTTTAGGGGAAATGAGGGATAACCCACTAGTCTTTAAAATATATACACATAGGTCTTATGAATTTTTCTTTTCTAGTCAAAAACCCAAATTATAATCTTAATTAGTGAGACCCCCTGAGCAACTTGAAATACCTAATTTACCCTTTTAATTTTTCAAACCCTAGTTTCTCTCCCACTCATCAGCCGTTACATCTCTCCCCCCTCTCTTTTCTTCTCTCTCTAACTCTCTCTCTATCCACCAGTCATACGAGCACCTCTGCTCCTCTCTCAACTTGCGCCGCCCACAGTCGCTGCTCCCTCCACCGCCGCCGCCGACGTTGCATCTTTCATCGTCGCCTACCGCTATTGTTCCCTCCGCCGTCGCCCGCCGCTACTGCTCCCTCCACCGTAGCGCGCCGCTACTGCTCCCCTGCTGCCGCTGCTCCCTCCACCGCCGCCCGCAATCGCTCGTCTCTCGCCGCCAATATATATATATATATATATATATATATATATATATATATATATATATATATATATATATATATATATATATAAATTTGTTGCCGTGCCGTATTTCGACGACGATTTGTATTTCCGGAGAAGAATAGGATCTGTATTCCGGCCGCAATCGATGAACATAATCAATATTTCAATGTATTCCGCCGCACGAGTCTCTAATCTGTATGAGGTAATTTGTTGTAAATTTTTATTGTTTTATGGATTGATGTTGGACACTTGTATTAAGTTCGATTTATGTGAAAAAAGTAGAACTGATGATTTACGCAATTGTTTAGGTATCTTTTTTGTGTAATAAAATGAGTTGCTTGATGAATTGTTTTCCTTGAATTGGGTGGCGGAGTAGAATGTGGTGGGAGATTTTGTTTATTTTTTTGTTTTTGGTTTGTATATATTTACTGCATTTATTAAGATGAAAATTACCTAGTCATATATAGTCACATGTAGTAACAAGAAGTAACATAACTACATGTGACTATAGTTGACTATATAGGCACATATAGTTATATATAGTCATATGTTGTTACAAGAAGGAACATAACTACATGTGACTATAGGTGACCATATGGGGTTATAGTTCACTAAAGTAAATATGTCAAAAGAAATGATTTTCATTGTTTATGTATTTTATAAAAAATCATGTAATGTAATTCGCTTGTTCTATTTTTGTTCTTCGTATTCTTTAAATCGTATTTTTTTCTCACGTGTTTTGTTATTTGTATAACTTGCCGAGAATAATTTAGCATTTGATAATGTTTTAATAATTTTCCGTTAATTTTAAACCATTTTCCGTTAATTGTATTTCAATTTTTTTTTTTTTTAAATGGTGAGAAAGATACTGGATTTGGTTTTGAGGTGAATTATGTATGGAATACAACAGTGGAGGAATTAATTTAAGATGGGGTACTTGGAACAAATTGCCTCATCTCTCTAAAATGGAATATATAGTAATTTGTAGTAACATGTGCATGTGATTGTGTATTTTCAATCCGTATTTTGTTGTTGAGTTGATTTATAACTTCAATTTTTAAGGTGAATTTGATTTTTTTGTCACAAGTCTTGGTGTTCGAACAACTTCTATGCAATAAGTTTTTGTCGAGAGGACATGGTGCAGTTCTTTTGCAATCGATAGATTTGTTGTCGTGTTAAAAAGTAGGATTTGAAGCTATAAATACAAACTACACTATATATGACTATACTCATATAGTCACATGTAGTCATATACATGTAGTCATATATAGTCACAAGTAATCGTATACATGTAGTCATATATAGTCACGAGTAGTCATATACATGTAGTCATATATAGTCACGTGTAGTAGCATATGGTAATATATAGTTATATATAAGCCATGTGATTTTTTGTATAGTGGTCATGATGATATTGTGTTTTCAATTTTTTATTTGGTACTAATTGAATTTATAATATCAAAATTCAAATTGTGATATTAGTTGTTGGTGAAGATGAATTTTTTTATATATGAATTAATGGTTTACATAATCGGTCGATCATAATTTTGGGATAAAAAAACTGTACATGATTATATATAACTATACATGATTGAGGTATACATTAGACATGTGTAGTATACTATAGTCATGTGTACTCAATTTCATACAGTAAATTTATCAAAAAATTGAAAAAAAAAATTAAAAATTAAAAATTAAAAAAAAAAATTAAAAAATTAAAAATTTAAAAATTTAAAAATTAATAATTTAAAATTTTAAAAATTAAAAAATTTAAAATTAAATCAAAAAATACAAAAGAGGTATATATAAAAAATAATAATAAAATAAACATTTATATTTTTTTTATTAAAAAACTCTATAAAAATGATAAATGCAGGTCCAAAAACTGTTGAATGCAATTCCTAAAACTGCTGAATGCAGTTGGCCATAATGTTGAATGCAGTTTGTCATAATGCTGATTGCAGTTCAAAAATACTGAATGCAGCTGGTCAAAAATTGCACATAAGGGCACAATTGTACTTTTGCCTCTCCAGGGGGCTATCTCAAAGAGAGAATTTTAGGGGTGGACCTATCCCTATATATTTTCCATATGAGGGGTGTATATCAAATGGACCCTTATTTTTATACTGAAAAGTGAAAAGTATTTGTTCTATATTGTGAATAAATATTTAAGATAATATAATTTCTCAAATATTGGATGAAATTATTTGCTTCATTAAATAGTTTAAATTGATTTTTTTTATTATTGGATTAAATTTCATTTAATTTCCTATGTTTTATTTGTTTAAATAAATTTCTAACATTGAATATATATATAAGCATATAACTAAACTCGTCATAATATTTTCTAATTCAAAAAATGATTAAATAAAGAATGAAGGAACCAATTAATTTGGTGAATTCTTCAAGTATTTAAAAAGAAATAATACAAAAATTCGTCTCTTTTGGTGATGAATGTATTAAAACTAAGAATTATAATATGAACAAATTAGATTCATCAAATATTACGATAAAATATTAAGTGGTCCTTTATGCAAGTTTAATTTAGTAAAATTTAAATTTCACTTACTTATTTTTCCTAAAATACGTAAGTGTATTTTCCTAAAATAGTAAGTGCATTTTCCTACACACATTTTTCATTAATTTCTATATTATTTACCAACCATTTTATAACGAAATAATAATTCTTGGCCAACCGAAAAGTATATACCATGTTCCTGTTGTAAGGAGCAGCTTCAAAGTCGGGGCACGTCACCGTCGAACATCTATATAAATAATCACCTACTCTCGTCTTTCACAAATCGGGGATTCAAAAGAATAAGCATATTCATCATTATATTTGAATCTCCTAATTAATTAATAATTAAGCCCCTAATTACACAAAAACATGGCTTCATTTAAGGTTAATGTTTGCCTTATCTTTTATGTTTTCCTCTTCGTGTCGATGTCTTTGAATTTAGCGGAGGGGAGAGCTCCGGTGCCACCATCCAGTGGTTCTCCATGCACGTACATCCCCGGCAATCCCGGACGGGGGAACTGCATTGAAATGCACGTCTCCGGTGGTGGTGCCGCCTATGCACCACCACCGCCACCACCATCTCCGGGGGTTGCGGTCGTTGATTTTCAGGCAGTTTAATTAATTCATCCCTTGGCAAGCGATGCATTGTACTTAAGGACTCAATTGATCGGCATTAATTGGTTGATATTAATTATTTATATACATACACCAAGTTTTTGAGGGGGCATAATTATTTGTAATTTCTGCACTTTCTATAATATAATATCCTATTTTTCATTACTTTTCTATTGATTTTTTTTTCCTATTAAAATAAATAACAATTCTTCCCGTTCGATGCACGGGATTAAAAAAAGTAAGAAAAAAATAAATATATGATAATTTGATTGTTTTAATTAATCCACATCGGTGTGCGGGTTTGCAAATATGATTTGCCATGAAAGTCATTAGAGGAAAAAAAAAAAACTGGAAAATAGGAGATGAAAAATACTAATAATTAATATTGAAAAAATTACAAATATACCATTAGGGTTTCTTAGATTTCTCTAGCGTTTCTTACTTTTATATGTAAGATAACATTTTTTCTAGGGGGCCTTAAGATATATATCCTTGGTGACAAGACTTATTTGAACTAAATGACAAGTCCACTAAACATTTATTTCACATCATTCATAAAATCAATTTTAAAAGAACCCCTCCATTACAAAATTCAAAATTTGCACTAAATAAATTCAAACTGCATTTATCATTTTTTTATGATTCATTTAACTTCTTTTCATTTTTCCATCTTATGTTTTTTATTTTACAGAATATTGCTTTGTCTTTTTTTTTTCTTAGTTATTTTAGAATTTTATACACTATTATATAAAAAAAATATTCTTTTTTTTCCTTTTTTTCTACATAACATTGAAAAAAAAACACAAGACATGTTATTTTATTGGGTTAAATACAAAAACACCCCTGTACTATGGACTTTGTATTATTTACCCCCCTGTATTACACATAAATACAAAAATCCCCCTGCTATTATATTTTTTTCAAAATATGACGAAAATACCCCTGCTAAACCTATAAATATAAGGGTTTGTTTGAGCCATTTTCCACTATATTTTTTTTAACATTTTAGGTTAATTTTACTTGGGAAATTTTTATTTTTTTTATTTTTTGCTTCAAAACATTTAATTACTTAAATTATTTTTTAAAATTTTTTGAATAAAAACCTTTTATTTTTGTCATTTTGAATTTCTTCGTTTTTTTCTTAAATGTCTTCCGGTAGTTCAAATTCTCAACAATAATAGGATTGTAAAGATGTTTGTAATCTTAGGATGTTTGAACTACCGGAAGACATTTAAGAAAAAAAAATGAAGAAACTCAAAATGACAAAAATAAAAGGTTTTATTTAGAAAAAAAAATGTAAGCAATTAGATGTTTTGGAGAAAAAAGTATAAATACCAAAATTTTCAACGTAAAATTGACTGAAAATGATAAAGTATATGGTGGATAATGGCTCAAAGAAAAAAAAAAAAAAATATATATATGCTTGAGTAGGGGTATTTTCGTCATATTTTGGAAAAAATGCAATGTGAGGGGGGTTTTTGTATTTATGTGTAGTAAGGGGGGTAAATGATACAAAGTCCATAGTACAGGGGTGTTTTTGTATTTAACCATATTTTATTTTACAATTTTAATTTATCTTCTACCAATAAATGATATGTATAGTCACTGAGTCACTATTGTGCTTGTAGGCATCTAAAACTTGAATTTCACTGTATTGCACACCATATAGATGTTCATATATTGTACAACAACATGGTATACTACGGTGTACTGTGGTTTACTATGGTGCACTGTGGTTTACTACGTACCATTCCAAACCCTAGCCGGCAACAACTCTCAGCCGTCGTTAACCCTAGCAATTAACGTAGCCGCCGTCAAACCCCAGCGGTCAACAGTCACAGTCGCTGCATCCATAGTCACAACTGTTGCATCCATAGTCACCTACCTCCTTTTAAAAAATCTAGGTCTGCCATGTTGAACTCTAACATATGCCGCCACACGATCATCTTGCCCTAAGAACCTCCTTCGTGGCCTGTATCAAGTCAAATAAAATAGCAAATTAGATCAAAACCAAGCAAAATCTCTTAAAAGATCAATATAATAATATGCAATTAATCAAAATATACTATCAATAACAGATCTATACAAAAAATGAAAAAAAAAAATAGCAAATCTTTATTTAAATAAACCTCCTCCCTCCGCCACACAGCCGCCGCCTCCAGCACCACTTTCCCCATCGCCCCGCTCCTGCACCTTCCGCCGTCGCCCCCGGCCTTTGTGCTTACTGGAGAAAGCAGATAAAGATAGAGAGGTGAGAGAGAAAAAAAAGATAGAGGAAATTGACAGAAAAAGAACGAGAGAGAGGGGGTAGGAGAAAAGGCGAGAGAGAAGACTAAAGAAAAGAAATAAATCTGAGTTGAGAAGCGTGAAGTTATATGATTTAAATAAGGGCAAGATAGGAATAAAAAAAATTAAGGATGTGAGTCATATATTATTTCGAACTCAGAATTTAAGAAAAATTTGAATTTATACTTGCCATTTAGTTCACATTAGGTTTGATTTGAAGGACTCTGTAGCATATTACCCATTTTTTCTAATAGTACCGCAATTTCATGCAACCTGTACAATAATCCAAATAATTATGGTGATTTTTTTGAAAAATACATAGATATGGTTTAATAGAATTGATTTTTTTCCTGTATCGATCAATTACTACATTGGAACAATACATTAATGTTTTCGTGTTACCAATCGACACATTTACATTGCGGGAAATAGAAAATAAAAAACAAAAAATAAAAATAAAATTTAACGTTACTCTATTAATCGGTCAACAAAACAATATTGTCGCAGTCAACAGTGATGGTTACCGGTCAATGAGAGGTCAATGATCAATTGCTGAAATTAAATTAAATTAGAGTTTGAAATTATAAATTAGAAACATTTAAAGGGTTAGAAGTAATTTTTATCAATATAAATATAAATATATATATCAATTGTTTTTTTTTTTTTTTTCAGGAATAAGAAAATTGAGATATAACTATTTTAATTGTGATTTTGAAGAACCCATATGTAAGAAAATAGCCTTATTTTATTGAAGGGACCCCTTTAGATAGACGAACTCACAAATATGATTTAGGGCTTAAAAAGGCCATCAAGCAAATTATTGTCCTTTCACCGCGACAACTGACGGTACTACATCACATGGAGGAAATTGCGTCATTGGTACAAGATTTGTTATTCTTTTTTTTTTTTTTTTTAATTTATGGCTTTCAATAACATGTATTATTTAAATCTATAGCCAACTACATTTGTCAACATCCATTCTTTAAAAAAATGAAATATCTTTTAATACTTTTTTTTTTTTTTTCCTTTTTTTAAGTAAATTCAAGTCCATTACAAAGGGACTAGGGGAGTAAGACTTGAACCCTAGATTTTTACCCTATTTAATACTTTTATATATTGTTTTTATTAATTGAAGTAACAATTGAAACACCAATATTTGGTTACTTAAAAACTTGTTATTTAGCGAACTAACTCTTAAAAACTCGTTATTTAGGAGAGTGCATGCTAAAAAAAATATTTCATATGATATTTTGCTATACTAACAAACAAGGAGAGATTTTTAATGATTTACGAGTTTTCATACTATTCACTAATATTTGTTTGTATTGTCCGGGAAAATTTTGTTACAAAATATTGATTACGCCCATGTCTTCGGGAAAGTTAGATGAATTTTAACTGTAGATCTGAATCTAAACACACATACACATAAGTGTGTTTAATTGTATGTAGAATTGTAGATATATGCTTGAAATTCATCCATTATAAACATATAATCAGATATAACCGAATATATATATATATACCAAAATTTGAATAAATGGAACTATTCAACGTTTTGAATTTTATTTTCTTCTCTAGAACCGAGTTTGATCCTTATAGACCAAAGAAGAAAAAAACGAGGCGGCTTTGTAAATGTTTTTGTTTTGTTCTTTTAATGAAAGTCGGCTATGTAATCAGCAACTGTAAAATGTAAATTATGTCATAACATGTACAAGGTGACAGTGTGACAGTGACGTGGCATATCGATCTACACATCTCATTCAATTACTAAATAGTATATTATTATAACTCAAGACAAACTTCATTAAACCTCCATCCATCACTAACATGTTCAATAATTCTAAAATTTGAGTCACCGCTTACCGCATCTCTCTCTCTCTCTCTACAATTTCGTATTCAATCACATCTCTATGGTGTGTACACAAAATATATATAAAATTGTTAGATGGGTATAGCTTAACTGATTTCGAATGTGGTAAGTTGGTACAAGATTATATGGTTCAGGGGCGGAACAAAAAAAAAAATAATTAGGGAGATCAGGCATTCATGAATTTTGGGGGTTTGGGGGCATCGGCCCAGAAACTTTTTAGAGTAATTCATTTAAAAATAAGCAAAAAGGGTCACAACTCATATTTCAGTCTCGATTTCGGGTTTCGGTTATCAAGTAAAAATATATAAATTTACTAGAAAAAAATAGAGAAAAATTAAAAAAATTAAAGAGTCGAAACGCATACTTACAAAAGATTGGGAGACCAAATCATGTTATTTTAAAAATATTACTCAAAATTACTATATTTTTTTATTTATTTTTTTAATCGTGGGGTCCACATCGCTCCCAGTGTTCCACCATTTTTAGGATCGAATTCTAGCAGCTGCAGTGTGGGAATTTCAACTCCAAATGAGAGTTGGTTTCTATGGGTCCCAGGTCCAGGTCCGCAACCCTACCATTGAATCATCATGAATTTACATCCCTCCATTGGTGGCGAGGGATTTCACATTTACGGTACAAAAATATATATAATATATGTATTTATGGATATGCAGATACAAATTAAAACTTAATTAAGCAATATCTTGTTAGAAAAGATCCGGATCCCACTCCGCAACAACCTCTCCAACCATTAAATTATTATTAAATACATGTATTCTTCTTCTCTCTCCTTCTTTGTCACATTGAATATAAGCATTCATTATGTTTATTTTAATTGTTAGAAATCTCTCTCTCTATATTATTTTTATCAACAAAAATCTTTACTATGATTCTTTAATGATTACGTAGTAGTCTCCTAATTATCATGAAATAGTAGTACGTGCATAAAGCCCCAACACACACACGCACCCGCACGGGTGTGTGTGTGTGTGTGTATGATGAGCCATCAATCGAAATTCAATTTCAGGAATTTATTCCCTTAGAACAATTTAAATTCTCATGCGATCGATCAGATCGCATCTTCTTCACATATTTTCTTATCGATCCAATCACAGGGTAAATTAATTAGCTGTTTTTTTTCTTCTTTTATTGTTTTTCTATTATTTTATTGAGCCAATTAATTATATTATATATATAATTATAATTATGCAGGAAATTGTTGCATATACTGAAAAGCATTAAATTTTCTTGTCGTCAAATAATTGCAGGAAAAAAGTCCAGCAAGCCTCATAATAACGTTTACAACCAGGCAAGTAATTGTTTTTTATATTTGGTATATATGCTATTTATTTTCCCAGCACCAAAATATTAATTCTCTGCAAACACCATATTAATAATTTTAAAAACTAAGTAATCTATTAGAAATTATGAATTACTAGTACATTGATTAATCTCCTTGTGGCAATTCTAAGAAAATCCAAATTTATAATGTAAAGTTAGTTTTATTTGGTAATTGAAGTTTATAACCTCGTAACAATAGTTGATTATGGTCTGAATGTTTGACCAGACAGCTTGAAAATTGCTAAACAGCGAATTATTAAATGGATGTGATAAATATTGTCTCAGTTTTCATAATACTGTTTCGACTTCAAAAAAAGCGATGTTGGCCATATTCTAAAGATTGACAAAACACAAAATACATTATATGTAGATATTTAAGTTCGTTTCTAATCCAATTTGAATCACCACGATTGGATGTCCAGTGAGAAAAATATGCACGAATCAATGAACATTCCCTGCAACTTTTATGTTTTGAGTTATCTTAAATTTTTAAATGTAACTCATTCATGCATAATTTTGTCACCCGACATCCAATTTAACTCTCATGTTGGATTATAAATTTAACTCAAAGGACTACAGTTTCGGTGTTCTGGAATTCTGCCAAAATCAGACTAGAAAATGGTCAAAATCACGTTATAAATCAAAATGATTTTAACAAAATTGAAACAACATCTAACATTTCAGATTATCAAAACTTGCAAATAGTAACCTTACAATCTAACTGACTAAAGTTGGATTATATATTTAACTCGAAAAACTACAATTTCCATATTTTGAATTCTGCCAAAATCAGGCTAGAAAATAGTCCAAATCACATCCAAATTCAAAACGATATAGATAAAAATTGAATCGACATCTAACATTTCCCAGATTTAATATAGTAGCCCCTATTTTCAAAATGTGGTAGCTGAGTCATTGGCTGCTAACTAAACTTTGCTTAATAAAGATTGCTTATCTGTAATTACCATAAATTAGTCACTAACATATAGCAAGTCCACGAGATGCATGTGAAGGGCCATAGGGCAATACTATAATCATTTTATTTCCCCATTTGCTTATTTTATAATTTATAAATAATAATAATAATAATAGGCAAATTGTCAATCCTTCAACAGCTAACTAATGAGTAATAATTTAACTAAAATAATAAAAATAAAATAATATTAATAAATAGCAAATCCTGAGTTGTTGGTGTTTGTTGAAACTAATAAGTTCTCACTTTTGTTCATTGCTCAACACAATTTTTTTTTTCAGACAATAGTTTCAGAGGGTTTCATACACACAAACTCTGTCTGAAAAAAAATGGGGTTCTTGTCACTATTGAGAGTGGCATCAATGCCTATAGTACAAGTTCTCATAATAAGCATATTGGGAGCTTTCATGGCTACCGATTATCTCAATCTTCTGTCGTCCGACGCCCGAAAATCTTTGAACAAGGTAACTTAATTTTTACTAATGAAGTATATATATAATATATTACTTTTGCTCGATCGATTAAATCGAACAGATCGTATATTTCGTATTTCTCGTTATTCGTTATTATTCGACAGATTGTGTTTGTGGCCTTCACTCCATCACTAGTGTTTGGAAGTCTCGCGAAGACGGTCACCCTCCAAGACATCATCTCGTGGTACGATAATAAAATTATGAAAATCGACCAAACGCCGTTACTAAATAAAATAACAAGACAAACATATTTTTTTTTTAATGAATATTCTTGGCAAAATTAATTTGATGGTAAAATTGTTGGATGAAGGTGGTTCATAAAATCACAAATCAC
>NW_012193676.1:1504611-1522188 GCF_000504015.1 Erythranthe guttata
ATATATATATATATATACTAGAACCTCGATAAGTTAATAATCTCATTTAAGTAATAGTTTCTTCTGGTCCAGACTCGGTAAAAACCTACTAAATTATTAGTTTGTTAATTTAATATTTCGTTAAATTAATAGAATTTTGCTAGTCCTGACTCTATTAATTTATAGAGGTTTAACTGTATATAACATGTCAGTAATTGAAATACAGGAAACTTGGGGAATATTCTGTTGATAATCATACCAGCAATTTGCAAGGAAAACGGCAATCCATTCGGGGACAAGGACGTTTGCGCAAGCGTCGGACTTTCATACGTTTCTTTCTCGATGGCGGTAAAGCTATCTTTCGACCTTTTTGTTTTTTGAATCTAACTCTTCTTTAAATTTTCGGTTCTAATTTGGTGTTTCGTCTCGTATTTTTTCAATTTACGAATACACGTACGCTAAATTGAATTAATTCAACAGGTCGGTGCCTTGTACATATGGACTTACGCATTCCATTTAATACGAAGAGCCGGTATAAAATACAGAGCAATGATTGCCGCCGAGTCATCAACCAAAGAGCCTAACAAAGATCTAGAAACAAACGAAGCGTCTCTTCTTCTTACCGGAAATACTACAGAGGAACAAAGTGTGAGTTTTTTCTTTATATACATTTAAACAAAAAAAAAAGCGATTCCCGGAATTTAATAGTCCCGTTACTTACATACAGAAGATCGAGTTGAAGCACAACGAAGCATGGTGGATTCGGATAATGGCAAACATACATCAATTAGCAGAGGAGCTAACGACACCTCCGATTCTTGCAGCTGTGAGTTTCTTTTTCGTCTTCTGAGTTATTAATTTAATTAGAGATTCATTTTCCTAATTTCGGGCATATTAATTTTTCAGATTATTGGATTTATATTCGGAGCAGTAACATGGCTCCGGGAACTTATCATCGGCGAAAATGCTCCACTCAGAGTAATCAACGACTCTATTAAATTACTCGGGTAGGTAATTAAAATAATCCTACCCCATATTACACTAATCGAAACACGAAACTAAAATGTGAAATGTGACAATAAATTTTACTATCATACGTAATTTTCAATTGATTATCAAATCATATAAGCCATATAAACGTTTCGAATTTAAGGTATGATATGTATTTCTTATTTTTCGAAAACTACAAAACTATCACCAAAAGTGTATGTTTTATTTGAAAAAAAATACTACAGCTAAACCTCTATAAATGAATACAGTTATGACATGCCAAATTCTATTAGTTTAGCGAAATATTAGTTTAGTGAATATTTTTTAACACATTGTCCTTGGGTCGAGACTGGAAAAAATATTATTTAAACGAGATTATTAATTTATCAAGATTCTACTGTAATGTCAATTTTGTAGAGATGGAACCATTCCTTGCATCACTTTAATACTCGGAGGCAACTTAACACAAGGTACATTTTCTTTTCTGTTTTTTTTTTTTCTTTTTTTTTTTCTTTTTTTTAATAATAATAAACACAATAGAACGAATATTTGATTAATCGATAAATGCAGGGTTACGCAAAGGAACGGTGAAACCATCGATAATAATAGCAGTGATATGTGTGAGATACGTATTACTACCTATAGTAGGGATTTTTGTTGTGAGAACAGCTTCACACTTTGGCTTACTTTCTTCCGATCCACTCTACCAATTTGTGCTCATGATTCAGTTCACTCTCCCACCGGCCATGAATATCGGTACATATTCATTATTTATTTTCATCCTCCAATTTTTATTTTTATTTCGTTTTTATGATGAAAACTCGGTTCGAATTGAAAATGTAGGTACGATGACACAACTGTTTGATGTGGCACAAGAAGAGTGTTCGATACTCTTTCTTTGGACTTATCTAGTTGCCGCTTTTGCCCTCACCGGTTGGTCGACTGTTTTCATGTGGATCTTAACGTAAAAAAAAAATCATCGGACGAATCGAATCCTATAATATATACATGGAACAACCATATATATAGAAAGACTACATATATTACATAGAAAGTGAGCAATTTGTTTTTGGCGTTGTCGTTATTTTTCATGTAAATTTTATCATGCAATAGCGATTCATTGAGAGTCGATACTCTCGAAAAGGTCTACCAAAGCAATAAAGGAGTAGCGTATGGTTTCTCGTAAACGAGTATTCAATCACGATGGGATTATTAGCGTATCTCATAAATGCTTATTATGTTCCGAAAACTTTCAAGGAAATACGATTAACTATAGAATAGTGTAATGTAATATTAGTATCAGGCTATCAGCATTGCATATATACACAAAATAATTAGAACGGTTCATTTCAGAATTAACAGTCAAGAATGTGGTGGAGGCAGCATAGACCCGGGGCCATGCCCCTACCAATATCGCTCAAATTACTTTTAGTTAATATAAAAAAAATCATGTATAATAGTATAAACGCAATGAGAATTATTATTAAATATGGCAATGATTGCAAAATAACATTTCGAAAATTAAACGTTAAAGCAACAGGAATTTTCGCCATTGATAAAAAAAAGTGAGCGTTCAAAGCATAGAATAGTAATCCTATGTATGACTCGCACTTACGAGTTACGATTACATGGGAATGGCCATCTTCAGTCTTCACGTGTTGCCGGCAGCTGAACTTCGAGAGGGTCGATCTGATTTTACCATTCTCCCGCCTTTTCTTTTTAAGGAAATATTGATAGGCGGGTAAAAAGTAATTTAAAAAAAAATTCATTCTATGGTGTCTATTTCGATTCAAAATATGTTACAATGGGAAAATAGGAGAGGAGAAGGATTCGAACCCTAGATCTCTACTAATAGTTGAGGCTATGTACCAACTCTCCTAATGAGGGTTGGTGGAAGAACCCAAATTGCAAGGGGTAAAAATGTATATTTAGCTTTTAAGGCTAAAGGGCAACCAATTGCATAATTGATAGGAAATGTAATTGGGTGTAGAATGGGGCCCAAATATATTCTTTGTGAATGGCCCATTCAAAAATCCATCTTGCAACCCACTTATGAAAGCAACCCACACAATTTGGAGCCCAAAATTAAAGTCAGCCCAATCTCATCTTGGCTTTCCCTTTATTCTCTTCACCGTTTTATCACATCTCGGTGTTTTATTTTTTCAGCAGATTCGTTTTTCAAATCTGCCCCTTTATATCTCAACAAAGCTTTCCTCTTATCCTCAACAAATCTTAGTGATTTGTTGCCTAATTCTTCGTGAGTTTGGTGGAGGATTTGGCCATATAAGTGCACCTTATACCTTTTCTGTGTGGGGGACGGAAAAAACGAGAAAAATAGAGACGAGAAAGAGGAGAATACTTCGTGTATTTTGAGAGGAAGAAATAGAGTGAAAAGAGATAAACTTTTTTCAGAAGCAAAACTCGATTCTTTTCGATGAATTCGAACTTACTTCTTTAGGGATAAACCAGTGAGATTAGGGTTTGAATTTGAGTTCTGTATTCTTTGTTTTTCGTTGGAATACACTTTGTGTGTATGAGTGTGTGTGGCTGCCGTAAGTGCTAGGAGGCCGCACTTGGATCTTGGACAATGACTCGGAGATTGAGGGCTGAGCCGGAAAATCGAATCCTCACCAGAGCAGCCGTCGAAGGATTTCTTCCCTGCAAATCTGTGTGATTTGCTTCTGGTTCTTCTATTCTAACCCTACGAATTATTTTTTCCTTTAATGTTCTGCAAATTAATTTAAGGTTTTTTTTTATTGATTCGCATATATTTATTTAATTGCTGTTGAATATTGTCTTCAGTAGTTAAATATTTTATTAGGATTTTTAAGCTTATCATCATTGTGTATTTAATATTATTATTTTAATTATTTCTAATTAAATATGAGCATTTTGATTTTGTGTTGTTTGTCTTCTCCGGGCGGATACCCAACAGTGGTATCAGAGCTTTGTTAAGGGTTCATCTGGAGCGGCGTACGAAACCCTGGTCCAGGGTTTTCGCTCAGGAATAAGTTTCTACTCTTGGTGAGTTGATTTATTCTTTGTGATATTTATACCTGTTATTGGTGAATTTTGGTGATTCTTTTATTTATTGCTTCTGCTAATATTTCGTGTGAATCTGTATGATTTTTTGAAAATTTGTGAGTCGTTGTGATTCGATTTTGCTAAAGAATATTGAATCTTTGTGATTCTTCTGTGTGTTGATCCTGCTGATATTTAATCTTGGTGATTTTGCTATCTTTGTGATACTTGGAATATGGGATCTATGTCTATGTTATCTTTAGCTCCTTTCGATGGAAATAGTGATTTTTCTATTTGGCAACAAAAAATGAAGGACATTTTAATTCATCAAAAATGTTTTAAAGCGATTTCTTTAAGTGAGGAAGTTTTTAGAACTGTTGCTAAACGTGAAGAACTTGATGATCTTGCTTATACAATTATTATCTTGAATCTAAGTGACTCTGTGATTAGAAAAGTAGGAAAGCATGATTCTGCTAGAAGTTTATGGGATAAATTGGAAGAGCTTTATGTTGAAAATTCTTTGTCCAATAAAATGCTTTTGCTTGAAAGTTTTTTGGATTTAAATTGGAATCACGCAAAAATATTGATGCTAATATGGATGTTTTTACCAAATTAGTTCAAGATATTAAATTAACTGGTGATAAGAACATTGATGATTTCATCCCTATTGTGCTCTTGAATGCTATTCCTGATAATTTATAATGATGTTAAGTTTCCTATTAAGTATGGTAGAGATAAGATTACTTTAGATACTGTGATTAATGCTTTAAAAAGCAAAGAGCTTGATTTGGGAATTAATAGGGATAAATCATTTGGTGAGGTTAATTTTACCAAAGGAAGTCAGTCTAATCGCTGTCAAAACAGCAAGGCTTATTTTAGTCAAATTGATCAAAGTAAGAAAAATGGGTGGAGATTGGAGTAAATCGAAGGCTAATCCTAATAATATAAGGTGTTTTAATTGCGGTGAGTCGGTGACCATAATCATTTCATTAGTGATTGTCCCAAGCCTAAGAAAAACCAACATAGAGATCAAGCCAATATGATATCCGACGGTGGTGATGTATTCTAATGTGTTAGAATATTTGTATTACTTTGTGTTTTGCTTGTTATTTGCATTACTTTGTGTTTTGCTTGTTTTTTGCATTACTTTGTGTTTTGTTTTTTAAACTTGTACTAACTTTGTATTTAGAGTGCAGGTAGTGTCATACGGCAATAATAACTTCGTTTCTCCTAAAAGCGTCCCGATGATCCTTTTAGGCCAGGTGAAGATTTGTAGAGTGTGGCCCAAATATATTCTTTGTGAATGGCTCATTCAAAAATCCATCTTGCAACCCACTTACGAAAGCAGCCCACACAATTTGGAGCCCAAAAATTAAAGTCAGCTCAATCTCACCTTGGCTTTCCCTTTATCTCTCTTCACCATTTTATCACATCTTTGTGTTTTGTTTTTTCAGAAGATTTGTTTTTCAAATCTGCCCATTTATCTCTCAACAAAGCTTTCCTCTTATCCTCAACAAATCTTGGTGATTTGTTGCCTGATTCTCCGTGAGTTTGGTGGAGGATTTGGGCGTATAAGTGCACCCTATTCCTTTTCTATGTGGGGGACGGAAAAAACGAGAAAAATAGAGACGAGAAAGAGGAGAATACTTCGTGTATTTTGAGAGGAAAAAATAGAGTGAAAAGAGAGACTTTTTTTAGAAGCAAAACTCGATTCTTTTCGATGAATTCGAGCTTACTTCTTTAGGGATAAACCGGTGAGATTAGGGTTTGAATTTCGGTTTCGTTTTCTATGTTTTTCATTGGAATACACTGTGTGTGTGTGTGTGCGTGTGTGTGGCTGCCGTAAGTGCTAGGAGGCCCCACTTGGATCTTGGACGAGGACTCGGAGATTGAGGGCTGAGCCGTCGAATCCTCACCAGAGCAGCCGTCGAAGGATTTCTTCCCTGCAAATCTGTGTGATTTGCTTCTGGTTCTTCTATTCTAACCCTACGAATTATTTTTTCCTTTAATGTTCTGCAAATTAATTTAAGGTTTTTTTTTTATTGATTCGCATATATTTAATTGTTGTTGAATATTGTCTTCCGTAGTTAATATGTTTTAGGCTGCGGCTATATGCAATACTAATTCCACTTGTGCAAGACCAAATTAAAGAAAGATTCCAAAAGATTCCATTTTATTAAAATGAAATGACAAATATACCCATAAATTAAATTGACTTTTGTTTTCTCATGCAAGACCAAATAACAAATAATGAAAAAAAAACAACAAAAAGAAGAAAATAAAGAAAACGTGAAATTAAAAAAAACTCAGCACCCAAAATTTCGACAATTAAGGTGTCGATGTACTCCAAAATTGACATCTCAATGTCGATTTTTACCTATAAATTCAACCTGTACATGTCGATTGCGTCTGCGCGGGACTTTTTTTGGAAAAACGATATTCTAGCTAAAAAACACATAAATGCATATCTTCTTGGGTTCTTCCACCGTAGAATCTTCTATTTTGATGTCATCTGACTCCATACTTGCCATCTTTTTAATATTTGTTGAGTTTTGATGATTTTGAATATTTAGGTTTTGTGGGTTTATGGAGGAGGAAGGATAAAAGTTTTGTGGGTTTTGGAAGATGGAGAAGATGAGAGTTTGTCTTGTGGTTTTATGATAGGGTTTTTTATGTGTTTTTCAGTTTTTGGTATTGCACTTGGAATTTTTAATTTTTTTAACAAGTAAGGGTATTATAGTATTTATACATTGAAAATTTTAATTTGGTCTTGCACAAGTGGAATTAGTCTTACATATCGCCGCAGGCCGCAACCTATGTTTTATTAGGATTTCTAAGCTTATCATTATTGTGTATTTTATATTATTATTTTAATTGTTTCTAATAAAACATGAGCATTTTGATTTTGTGTTGTTTGTCTTCTCCGGGCGGATACCCAACATTGGGTAATATGCAATACACCCCTAAATTGAATACATTGACTTTATTAACTTTTCATGCACCCTCAAACATATATTATTCCTATTTTACCCTTTTAATACATGACCTAACACTTCTATGTCCTCTATATTTTTATCAGATCCATATCTACAACATTCTAAAACTCCTCTCGGTAAAATATAAAATATACTTACATAATTTTTTGTATCTCTCTATATTCCAATTCCAGCAGCACCGCCACCACCATAAAATTAATGGTCGTTCAAATGTCAATTTCTACATCTCAATTTTCACAGTTTTTGTGGTGCTTTGCCTCTCTGTCGCCGTCATCAGAACGGATAAAAACATCTCTCCCTTGCTGCCAGGACCCGACACCAAAGTTGGATTTGCGAAGGGCAGTTCCTGGCATTCATTTTGCTTCTCTGTGGTCTTGTCTTTCATAAGCTTTTTTTTACAGTAGAGAAATGGAAGATTAATGATCGATGGAGATAGTTGAGAATGAATATTGTTTCGCGCTATGGGAGATGACATGGTTATTATCAATTACCATTGTCATTTTATGAGTTGTGATTTTATTTTATTTTCTAGGTTTGGCCATAATTGCGTTAGTTAGAATTTTATTGTATTTCTACAATATTTCTTACTTTGCAGTAATTAATAAAATAGTACAATCATCTCTGCTTTTTTTTGGTTGTATAATAATGTTGTGTTGTTCGATTCATTAACATTGTGCGAAATAAGTATAAGAGACCTGACAACAACATGTTTACTGAGAAAACAACAATGGCAACAGTTGATGCAATTTCATCATCAAGTTCGCTGATATGTAGTCTTATATTTCTATAGTCATATATAGTACATGACTACGGGTGGTTATAGTCATATACAGTCATATTCGACGTCGTAAACTTATCGAAAAAATAAATCAGAAAAAAAAATTATTTTTTTTAATTAAAAAAATTAAAAATAAAAAAAAACGTAAAAAATGATAAATTCAAGTCTAAATAATGATATACGTTGATTTTTGTAAGAGAGGGGTTTTTTTGGATACAAAAAATGCTAGGGGCATTTGTTGAGTGTGTATTTTACACTCAATGTATATTTTTTTACGAGGATTTTTGTATACTTTTATTGATTTTATGATGCTTAATGAGTGGTTTATTGTATTTTAGGTACAACTTGACGATTTGGGAGTTCCAAGGACGAAACGAGCCAAAAAAAGTCAAAAACGGGCAAAAACGGAAGAAAACAAAAGATGCTGAAAATTGGCTGAAAATGCCCGCGCGGCCGTGCCAAATTTAGCCTATTTTTGGCACGGTCGTGCCAACTGCAGAAGTTGGGCAGAAGGTTTCGGCGATTCTCGTGCGGCCGTGTGAGATTTTGACTGATTTTGGGACATCTATTTAAGCCCAAACCAAGCACGAATTAGAGGACTTTTTACACAATCTTGGAGCGAGAGGAGCGAGAGAACGAAGAATCGAAGACGGAGAATTGACAAATCTTCATCACAATTCTTCTTTCATCTATCTTTTCTTAATCTATTTCTTTTTATGTTTTTATGATGTTTTTCGTAGAGAACATGCGTAGCTAAGTTTTTAATCTAGGATTTTGTTGGAACCCTATGTGGGGATGGTGAACCCGTTTTCTTGAGATTATGCAATTATGATTTTCTGATTATTTCTTATACTTGTTATGATTGTTAGTGCATGAACTTGATCAATTTATGTGCTTTATCTGTGATTATTGGGATTGACTCGACAGAGCTATTTTGATAATTAGACGGTAAGTATAAGAACCTCCGAGTAGTTTTCACCGGATGAGTGTGTCAATTGCATGTGGTGTCGTAGACATACAGATATCACCTTAGGTAGCCATTTACGAGACTTGTTAGTTAATGCTTTATTCATAATTTGTTTGCATAGACATATAGTGAACCATTTATGAATAATAGACTCATAATACACGCAACAGCGGGTTATGAGTAAATTAGTGTCTCGGGTTAATAATCATGAATCATATATTTCATAATTGAGGGGTTTTGGGTGAGCAATTCTTGCATAGGGGGGAGATAAAATTCTAGGTCCGTTTTTATTGATATTTCTCGTGTTTATTTGCTTTCATAATTAGTTTAATTATTTAGTTGATTAAATATGACAACTTTGCGTAGGCTGGATAAAAATCATAATTGTTAGAATTTGGTACTTAGGATTAGATAATTTGAGTAACTCTCACGAGTCCACTTATACTACTTGTTTGCGATACGTGCACTTGCGTGTTAGGTATTTAGCCCCAACAACATTTCTCAAAGGATGAATTTTATGGGTGGATTTAGTTCTATTTCTTATTTTGTTATACTTTTTCATTGTTCCAAACACTAATATTCAAGTGTTTGGATATGCAACATGACATTATTTTTAATGCAACATGGAAATTGTGATACGCCAAAGAGAATTGATTCTTTGGTTTTTTTGCGCGGAAATCTCTTTTGCCTAGTTTCATATATGGGACAGTCTCTAGTAGTATACTTTGGACACTGCAGTCTCCCTTTCAAGTGGATAGGAAGTTAACTGTACGCGAAACTTAAAAGGGGAGAGTGCAGTGTTTAAAGCAGGGGCCTTTTTTTTATAGGGTCGTTTTCTAAATTAATAAACAAAATATGGTTGCTTTGACAAGTGTAACCAAAATAGGGTATGTGGCCACGTGGTGTGGCGACTCCATTTAGTGTCGCCACGTGGCGTGGTGACTCTATTTAGTGCTGCCACGTGGCATGGCGACTTCAATTTCTTTTATTTCGAATTTTCAGCAATTTTTTAATCTTAAAGAGGGCTATTATTGTAAATAATGGTAATTTTTTGTTAATAATTGCATATTTATGTGGATGTAAAATTCTCAATCATCAAATTCACGCAATAAAGAAAATGTACAACTTTAAAAAATACGTAAACAATAAATAAATGGAGTTTTACCAAATAAAATATGCTTACAGAATAAATATTGTCAAAACAATAACAAAAGAAGTTTTACAAAATAAAAGGTCATAAAAAGTCACTGCCTATGTCCACCAGTCCCACATGCAGGTGGTCGTCTAGTCCTCCGCTGCCTACCATCTCGACGAACGTCACGCTCTACTGGTACATCATTAACAAACTCGGTGTCATCCGCTGGATATGGAATAGGGGAAACATTATACTGTGGTCGAGCCCGCTCTTCGGGATTTGCGTATCCCAAGTTGAGGTCAAAATGTGGACTCCATGAAATGAACTGAGTATCAATCGCAAGAGGATATGGGGTAGCTAGAGAATCGGACCATGGCCTATCTGGAACGTATTAAGTCGTAGATGGGCCAACTAAATCTCTATATGTAGCTACCTGAGATGTAGACACACCGAACATATCGATAAATCCACGTGTACAAGATAAATCATCCATAACTTCATGCATATGAACATGTCCATAAAAGGGGGTATGAGAAGCAAATGGACCGGCAACATCTTCAGCAGGAGGTACCCGAGACGTCGATGCATAATAGTTCCCCTCTCTGGTCTGTCTCACGTCCATGCATAATAGTACTCGAGATGTTTTTTGTCCTCAAACACCATCCCGACCTCAAGAATACCTCGATCGCTGTCGGAAAACCTATCATATTGGCCCTTCCAACATCTACAGAATTTGCCACGACTTCTGGAAATGACATCGAGAAAAATGGAATTGACTCATACAACGTTGGTTGTTCCTCCGCTTCTGCCCCTATCCCTTCGTTGTGCTGCAACAACGTCTCCCGAACATCATGCACATCTACATCTTCTTCGTCGTCGTCTCCATTATCAAATGATTCTGAATTCATGGGACTGTTCAACCCAAGGGAGTCTCCTATAAGGTCATCATCTTCGAAAATGTTTCGTCTCATCTCACTCGACTCAGCAACAAATCCCCCTAAATTATCATAGTTAATTGTATAGGGATCTCTGTGCACCTCTCTCGCTCCACTAGTCTCGCAATAGTTCTCGAACCCTAAGTTGGGGATACATTGTGTCGCCTCCAGAATATCGGGGGTCACTTGTGGTTATGAGTTGTTTGGTTCATTCAAATCAAATGCTTCTACACACACTTGTGATGGGGCTCTATCAAAATATCTCGGTTCAACCTCAACAAATACAATTGTAAATCATCATCCGTTGTCATTTTGGTGATCATATCCTTTGTTCTTCCTTCATTTAAAATGTAGGATTTGCAACACACTCTTAGACCAAATTGATTAATATCAATCTCTAGACGTTGATACAACTTCGACATAAATGGACCAAATGAGAAGTCACGTTTAATTAGAAATACAGTTTTGTGGGCAATACTATATCTCGCTACCCAATCGTCGAGAATTATGTGACCTCCAAAGTAGACGTACACTTTAACATTATTTCTAGCCGCTATCAATTTTCAAAAAATTAAGGAAATAATTATTATTTATCGATTTTAATTTTAATTTATTTAATAGAACCACAAATCGAATATACAATAAGACACTAAAAATTAGACAATAGCCCTGACATTAAGCAAGCTTTAGAAATGGCAACAAATATATGCAAGACTAAAATTACTAAGTGCAAGACCTTACTTGATGCAAGACCAAAATATAAATAAACTTACTAAGAGCAAGACTGGAAATTAACCTCAATATTAGTTTACATATTATTAATTCAAATTAGGCTAATTGCTATTGCAAGACCAAAAAAAAAAGAATAAAAAAAAAAAAGAAAAAACGAGAGGGAGCTCATTCCCCCAACAAAACCCCAACCTCTTCTTCTTCACACTCATTTTACACACTTTTTTTCACAAAAAAATCTTCCATATTCTCCAAAACCCTCATCAAATAAATCCATCAAATCTTACTAACACTTGCAAAGAAGGACATTATAGATACACAAGACATATCTAAGGTCGAAGAACAGAAAGGGGTAAGAAATATTGTACTTTGTGATCGTTTTTCTCATTTTTCGCACCTCAATTCACGTACAAAAAATTCGACGTGTACATGTCGAAATATGCACCTAATATCGACACACCAGTGTCGAAAAATTCAACATAAATAGACACTCTTTAATGTCGATTTATATTGAATTTTTCGACACTGGTGTGTCGATATTCGGTGCATATATCGACACTGGTGCGTCGATTTTTCACTGTTACAATTTTGTAACCAAATTTCCAGTTTTTCTTGCAGAGTTTTGTACCTAGCGCGTGTCGACTGCAACGACGACGGGGGAGGTGGTGGACTTCAATGGCGACAGGGCGGCGGCGAGTCTGATGCAATTGATTTTTTTTTATTTTCTTTCCTTCTTCCCTCCTCGTTTTTCAATTATGCTTTTTCTTTTTTTATTTATTAATTTTTCTTTTTTAATTTGATCTTGCAAACGTAAATTGATAAAAGGGTTTTTATTTTGTTTGTATATTATTAAGGTTATTATAGTCTTTTTATACTCAATTTGATAAAAAAATTAATTTGGTCTTGCCCTAAGTAAATTTTGTGATTACAAATAGTCGCTGCCTTAGAAATTTGGCATTAGACCTAAAATTAAGCACCGTAAAACTACGTGTGATATGCAATCTTTAAGTTAAGACATGCTATAAAATAATTAATAATTAAACATATATGCTATAATTGTACAATTAATTAATCACACATGCTGTAATTAAATATTAATTAAAGTCACGTGCTATAGTTAAATGATTAATTAAAAACACAAGCTATCATTAAACAATTAATTAAACCACATGCTATAATTAAATAAATAATTAAATACATATATTATAATTAAACAAAGGTTTATTAGGGATAACCCCTTGTTCATATTTTCTAATGAGGTAGATCCAATTTTTTTCCCCTTTTTGAGATAGACCCAATTTTGCCAACTTGGCAAAATATATTATATAATTTACCTTTAATACCCCTGTTTTATTTTTAAATGGCATTTACTTCCTTTACTACGTGATTTGAGTTTTGCTGATACGTTGCCTAAAATCACGGAATAAAATTACGTGAGATCATTGGCCGTTATATCAAATCGTGTACAATATTTTTCGAAGGTTCTCTTCAGCGTTCCAGCGGTTTTTTATCGTCTTTGAAGATTTTTGCACCGTCGTTGAAATAGGATCGAATTTGAGCGTTCGTTGTTGGACGTTGTTACCGGGTATGAATGCGTTAGTCGTTTTTATTTTTCGCTCAATGTCTAGGATTGTCGATTACGGTGGTTAGAAATTTTTAAGAGTTGTGTTGATAATTGATTCTATTAAGTAGAACGTTTTTTAACAAAATTATTCCGTCATATATACAACGTTATTTTTTGGCGGATGATGTTTGTTTGGAAGAGGATTGACAGAGTTAGATGAGGATGGTTCACGCATATCGGACCAGAGTTGTTTTATACGAACATCGTAGTTGGTTTACGCATTAATTGAAATAACTGTCCGCTGTGGTCGAGTTCATGTTTTTTATCCCGATCGATAGTTGGTTTATTTGTTTATAACAGCCGATTTAAGTGTGCTGGGTAGTACATTAAAATATAGTTCGTAGTCTTTTTTAAATTAGCGTATGGATTTTGCATTTTAAGTTTATTTTTGATGATATTAATGTATTGTCATTCAAATGTATTTGCAGTCTATTTAATCATTTTTTTAGTATTCTGCATTTTTAATTTTGTTTCATGATTTTAGGTTTTTTCGATGGCGAATTTCGTACGGATTTTGTTGAGGTTTGGTGGGTTGGCTGCTATAAAGAGGTGTTTTACGATGTAATGGCTCGGTAACTTCGGTTAAGTTTTAAACCGTTGTAATACAGTAGTATACTATTATGAATACCGTATGATACTACCATTATCATTTTATTATACTATTATAAGATTATTAATGTACTAGAGTTTTTTAACTCGACATATTGGTTTGATTGTGTTATGATGTGTTTTATGTATTTTATCAAAACCCTAGATTGAAATTATGGGATTATTAATGTACTATTTTATTGGTTATGTTGGAATACTTTACGTTGGTGTTGTTCTCAATGTTCTTGTCATTTCAGTGGTATATTGTTTGTAACACAATTCATATCACTACTATAACCGTAATATACTATCATAGTAGATCAATGTACTATATTGAAATTATTAATATACTATATGGTTGAATAATACGGGATCCATAGTCGATTAACGAGATCCATAGTCGAATTAGATCAATAAGATAGTCTATTACATGATATAAGGAAAATTACCCTAATTGATTAGTATTTCAAACAAACATATTATTCAGTTTCCATATATATTAATATTTTTTCAATAGTCAATTAACTAAACCCATAGTCGAATTAGATACATGGGATAGTCTATTAAAAGATATGAGATAGTCTATTAATTTTAAAATACAAATCCGCCGCCGTCACTTCTCAAATCTAGGGTTTTGATGATTCTTCGGCCCATAGTCGATTAACGAGATCCATAGTAAAATTATACCAGTGGGATAGTCTATTAAATGATATGGGATAGTATATTAATACAGATGTAATTCGACTATGCATCTCGTTAATCAACTATGGGCCGAAAAATTATCAAAACCCTAGATTTGAGTAATCCTAGATTTGAGTAACCCTAGATTGGAGCAGTGACGGCGACGGCGACGACGGCGGCCAACGACGATATCACTTCTGGTGGATGTCCTGCCCATCAATTGTTGCAATATCACTGATTTAGTGCTCGAATTCGGTATGCGATTATAACAGATCTGCAATTACACAAACGTGATAGTCGATTTAGCCAAAACATATCAACAAATCGATGGATGATAGCGATTCAGCGAGTGGCGACGACGTACCTACGACAGCTTGCTCGGAGTGCACGAAAATCGTCGTTTCACGGCAGTGCAGACGTCTTCCCCTTTCAATCGGCCGTACGGGGAAGTTGTTCTAGGAGGTTTTGCAGTTTATTCGATAGTGGGTTTGGGATGATAGTGATTTAACAGGGAAAATAGGAAGGGATTTGATTTTATTTCAAAAGGTAAAGTAACGGGTTTTTTGGGATTTGATTGAGGGTAATTAGGAAAAGTTTGGGCTGGTATCAAAATGGTAAATATAAATTTGGGTCTACCCCTATTATTTGAATGTTTAAGGGGGTTATATCTAATAGACCCATTAAACAAATATTTATACACATAGTTAACTATTTAATAAATAAACATATATAATAATTAAATAAATTATAACCTTGTAGAATTGACCGGACGGCGGCGGCTGCTCTGGGGCGGGGCAACGGCGAGTTGGTCGGACGGTGGCGAACGGACCGACGGTGAGTGGTCGGACAATGGTGTTTTTGTTTTTCTTTTTTTGCGAGTTTTTGTTATTCTTATTTTTGGAAGAAATGAACGGGAGAAATAGTAGAGAAGAAGATGGAGGGGAGAGAGGTGGGGCAGCTGGCAATTATGGAGGAAAGAGAGAGAGAGGTGGGGGAACTGGGCAATTAGAGCATCTCTAGTGGACCACCAATTTGGTGTTTTTGTCATACTCCAAAAAATATAGGGATTGTATGTGCCCTAGTGGCTCAACTTTCTTCCTCAAACATGTCACGTAGGCAGGGACTCCTCAATTCATTCCCTACAGTTAAGACTTATTTTGAGAGGTGAATGTGGACCATGAGCATTATTTCAATTGGCACCCATTGAATTTTGTGCCAAGTAAAACCGTGTTACTCTTCTTCTTCTTTTTTTTTTCTTTCCTTTTTTGTTTAATAATGTTTAATTCTTTTATTATTTGGTTATAGTAATTTTGTTAAGTAATATTTAATTCTATTTTATTATTTAATCCTATTATATGTTTTTTAGGAATTACAATATTAAATTTTCTTGACTTCAATATTAATAGTAAAAGAAATGTTATATTTAGATTTATTGATAAAAAAAATTATATTTTAATTTTAATAAACTCAATTACAATATAAAATATAATAACGAAATATTTATTTTGTTCTTTTTTTCTTAAATATTATTTATTTTAAGTCTGATAATAAAAGAGATGTTACAAGTTTTTTTTCACGATGAATAACAATGTGAATTCCTATTGATTTCCCCACACATGTCTCTCATATCCATCACTTTTATTAAAAGAAATGATAGAATAAATTTTCATGAAATTTAATTTTACTAAATTCGATTACAATATAAAATATAATTCTTCAAGTGAAAATAAAAGAACAATAAATCACAAATACAATAAAAAATACTCATAAGCAATAGATTATTTAGACATCTTCTTCTCCGTAAATATTCCACAAATGGTTCAATGGATCAGATCTCAAACTTTCACTGGTTCGTCGATTGCGGATCCGGCTAAGGCGTGCTAAGATATGTGCCGCCAAAAGTGATGGATCTCGTTCATAATGAGGGGGCCCAAAATTTTCTCCTGGTAGTGGCATCCCTGGTTCAATGTCAATTTCACGTTCATCTTCTATAATCATGTTATGAAGGATAATGCATGTTTTCATTATGTTACGTATATCTTCTTTTGACCAATCACGAACGGGTCTTTGCTTTATACCCTATCTACTTTGTGAAACACTAAATGCACGCTCCACATCTTCTTTAACTGATTCTTGCTTTGCCGCAAATAATTTTTATTTTGAAGTGATGGGATGAGCAATGGTTTGAATAAAAGTTGCATATTTTGGGTAAATACCATCAGTTACGTAATAAACCGTCTTATATGAACTGCCTTTCACCGTATAATGTACTGGAGGCATTCTACCATGTACCATATTATCAAAAGGGGAAATATGCAATACCTCCCTCAAATGAAAAATATTATGAATAAAGCCCATTTGACTTTTAATACTTTTGCCCAAAACCTAATTCAAATCTTAATTAGTGAAACCTCCTCAACAAACTTGATAAGCCGAAACTACCCTTATAACTAGTTTTTAAAATAATTGCAATATTTATTTTCCATAACCTCTCACGTGATTGTAGGATTACATTAATTCTCTCTTCATATCTCCATATCTCTCCGTTTCGTTCTCTCTCTTTCTCTCACAATTTTTTTTTCACGCTTGTTCTCCATATATATATATTCGTATCTTTTCAACATCTCTTCTGAGAACTCAATCTGTAGAAAGTTGAGCCAATTAGTCATAGGCAACCATGGCGGCCCTTGAAATTTTGCAGACAAAGCAAGATCTATCCCAAAGATGCAAATGTGAAATTTCGAGGAATTAAAATTGAAAAGAAGATTGAGTTTTTCGAGTGCTTGGCTGGAACAGTATATATATATATATATATATATATATATATATATATATATATATATATATATATATATATATATATATATTCTCATGAGTGAAGATACATATTTTGTTTATTTTTATCGGGTGAAGTAGAGCACGACAATATTATCAAATGTAATTAATTCTTCTTAATTTCATTTTATTTGTTCTAGATGTAAGCCACCGATCACAGTCGCCGCCGCCTAGGGATACGCATTTCCTATTCAATACCCCAAACACTCCTGCCTCCGCCTCCTCACAACTAACCCGTATTGGAGTGATGCAAATAAAACAAAGATGACGAGATTTTAGGAACCCATAGCGGAATTAGGAGTGTACTCACATTGAGAAA
>NW_012193676.1:1523027-1575551 GCF_000504015.1 Erythranthe guttata
ATTGATATATTTTTTTTCTCGAATTAATTGTCGAACAACATGCCAATTGGAGAGAATCAACAATGTCGTCATATATAGTCTGTAGTCGTACATAGTCATATATAAGATCTGTAGGTTTTTTTTTTCTCTAATTTACAATAATACTGATGGTTGTTTTTAGTTGAAGAATTGATACATGTGATTTTTTCGATGTATTTGTGTGGCTACAAGTTGACTTGTAATAACAAGATTCAAAATTGTGATATTTTTGCATGGATGTTGATTGGATTTTTTTCGTAAATAATAGGCGATTTTCTTGTTTTTTTTTATATAATTTGGTAAACATGATTTTACTACACTATATAATCAGGTATTTAAAGTTGAAAATGCAAAAACCGACAATATAAAGAAATAATATGACTACTGTTGATATAGTCGCATACAGTCATATTAGACTATAATCATAGTCAACTATAGTCATATTCGGCATAATAAACTTATTGGGAAAAAAAATTAATTTTTTGTTTAAAAAGAATTTAAGAAGAATATTAAAAAATATTAAAAAAAATAAAAAAAATAAAAAAAAAAAAGAAAAAATCTATACATCTGCAAAGCTTTGATTAGTGTGTTTTGATTTTGTATGTGATGAAGTAGATTTTTTCTTTTTTTTTTTAAATTTGTTGGTTGATTTTATGGAGTTGGGATATTGAGATGATTTTTCTTTTTTACTTAGTTGGCTGATTTTAAGGAGCTGGGATATTGAGTGGGAAAAAAAATCGCTATTATGTGCAATGATTTTCAAGATCATTTTGAATATCAAGAAACAACCCCATGCGCATCCTAAAACGTCTGAGAAAATAAGAGAATGGAAAAGTACAATTTTCAGAAAAATAATCTTTCCATAATAGTTTATGATTTTCTTCGCAATCACGACAGATATATTGTCGCTGATGCGGTTGTTCCTCATGTACTAAAATTATCTGAGGAATAAAATTAATCATTTCTTGAGTTTCTTTCTCCATATGAAGAGAATGAAGTTCTTCCTCCTCTGAAGAGAAGGATGGAGATGAAGAACTAGATGATTTAATCTATTCAAATTCATGTGCAGAAAACTATTCAGATGACGAAACCATATTTTAGACGAAAGTTATTGTGTATATACAATTGACTCATAAGACAATATTTATAGAAGTTAAAAAAATCAAGATAATTGAGGTTGAAAAATAATATAAAACAATTGAAGTTGGAAAATCAATAAGATAATTGAAGTTAAAAAAAATAAATACAAAATAATTGAGAAGATAAATTGTTTTGAGATATTCGAGGAAATAATTGAAGCTCGAAAATCAAGAAAATAATTAAAGTTGGAAAAAAAATAAGAAAATAATTGAGAATATAATTGAAATTAAGATCATCGAGAAAAGAATGCAATTATTGACAGTCTGTAAAATAGAGAAAAATAATTGAGGTCTTCTGAAGCATGTCACATATCTTCTGCAATTAAAATATATCCACAAAATCTTTCCACTTAAAATATATCCATAAATATATTCAAATTGAGAAAAATAATTGAGGTCTTCTGAAGCATGCCACAAGTCTTCTGCAAATTAAGATTGAGAGAATCGAGAAATCTATCCATAAATATATCCAAGATTTGAGATATTTACACACAAAATCTATCAACTTAAAATATATCCATAAATATATCCACTAAAAATCTATACACAAAATATATTCACAAAATATCTATCTACAAAATCTACCCACTTGCTAAGATCTATCCACAAAAATCTATACTTCATCTATGTTCACACTAAATACTATAAATACTAGTTATACATAATGTTATCATTCACACCTTCAGTTTAGATATAAACAATACAGTCGCTCAATTTCCTATGAATTCTCGTTTTCCTTTCAATTATGGAATCAATACTGAATATGTTGGGGATCGTGCATGTATACGCAGCGGAATTTAAAAATTTTAGATCGAACTAATTTCGATTACATGCATAAACTAATCACATAGCCAACGTACCTTAACGCTTCCGCCATACATATGGTAATTTTCGATTTAATTGAAAAATACGTAAAATCGAAAATCACGAAACATGCTTATACTTCATTTCACAAAATCGAAACATGTAATCACGTATTACTCATGCTCGCAAATTAATAATCATACAAACATGTTCGAATCGAATTACGAAAGTTCCGATTTAATTACCTCTTGTAGCGTGCGATTTCGACGAATCGAAATCCTAGAACGAGTCACGTACAAGCTGCTAATTACCAATCCACGGGGCTGCAACTCACGGCTGGACCAAACTGATCCAGCAAGCGACGAACGGCAGTGAACGGCAGCAGCAGCGGCGGCGCGTGGCAGCGGCAGCGGCGGCGCGTGAGCGGCGTATCGGCGCGTGCGGCGGTGCGTGGATTCGTCGGGGCAGCAGCTCCTCTCCAATTAGGTTTCACCTCGTATTTTCGACCCACTCGAACTACAGCACTAGATGTAAACGAGTTAGATAACAACAAGAATAAAACGAAGGAAACGAGAGAAGAAAAACCGGCGGTTTTCCGGCGGTGGTCGGCGGTGGCGCGCCGGTGGAGCAACGGCCGAAGTGGGGAGCGGCTAGGGCTTGAGCGGCTAGGGTTTGGTGCTGAAAATCTGATCTCAAACTCTTGTTTGAGGTCTATTTATACCTAGGGTTTTCAACCCTAGCGGGCTTAAGTCATTGGGCTTGACCCACTGATGCATTAAACCCATTCCCTCGTCGGCCTCGTTTCTAATAAACGATCGTTCACAAAATTATAACAAAATTATATTTGTGACGAGCTCAAAGCCCCCGTCGATACGAGTGCCTCTTCGAAATTTCCAATTTCCAAAATTGGAAACTTCCACTTCAGTGGACTTGCTAAATCGGGAAACTTCCCAATTTAGAAAGTTCACTAAATTCCGCATTTCTCTCTTTCTCTACGTTTATTCCGATTCGCAATCCACAATTACGAATCTTGGATTCAATCATATCGACATCCAATCGTTCAAAGATTAACACATTAATCTATGCTTGTTGTTATCAAGGATCTATATTACACGAGAAGTGTGACCCTCAATGGTTCAGGTGTATGCTAGCCGTGGGCTCACAACTCTTTGTGATTCGAACAACACATTGTTCTTATACGAACTCCTCCCAAGAGTCCCAATGAATCAAGATTGGCGTCTAGCAACTACGCATCATGATTCCCTAGATACAAATGAAGTGCCTGCAAGAACCTTATGATATAGTTAGCGTACAGTATGATCCCTTCGTAGCACATGTCCCGATTGAACTAGAGGCATTGGTTCACCGAGACCTCTTATAAAGTTCAATAACCGTGCGAACGTTCTAGGTATTATAAATCCGTTCGTGTGCGACTTAGGGAAACACATTTCCCTAATCACCCCACTATCAACTCTGGCCAGAGATTCCATGGATTATAAACCGTCAGAACACACAGGACATCCATGACTACTCAAGCGCTCGAATCCCCTACTACAATGCACAGACTTCACACTAGATTTCGGATTGCACGAACGTTGGCCCTTGGAGAGGTCCGCGGTGGGACTCAGGGACAGGTCACGATACAATCGGTCCTCTAGTGAAGTCACGGTGATGTCTGGGTCTTAAGGACTAATGGTGTACAACTATATCTTAGAAACCTATTACTCGATGAATGAGAACCACTTATAGATTTCTAGGGCGAGGGAGTTCAGTGAACTCATCTAATATGAGCACCCACTCAAGTATGCCGATGTCACAACACCGATGACTGATGAGACGCAGTACACATACACTAAGTGCTAGTCTCAAAAGGGAAAGGCCGGTATCCTCATTATTGGCGTAACCCATCGACTAGGAACAAGGTTTAACAGTTACATTACATTGCTGAGTTATCTCACGATTCTACTAGATCAACTCACAGTAATAGAGTAACTCGTTAGGACTATATCTATGCTGCTTGCATGGGATAACAGATATAGAATGCCAAATAAGATATTTTATTATTACGAACGAAAAACGATTGTTTTATTACAAAGAAAAGAGAAAGACCACAGCCACAAGTTGGCTTGCCGGTCACCTACTCTAACACTCCCTGCAATAAGAAAAGGCGTACCAACTTTACTTTTGTGGCCTCAAAGACTTCGACATCCGAACTTACAATTTCTACTCACATTCACTGTCATTTTCACAATTTCATTATAACCCTTTCGTCTATGCGGGATCATCTCAAATTCCAAATCAAGAGCAATCATAAAGTACAAATAAATTAGGTAAAAAGACCAAGTACCTAGGGCAAAATAAATACTGGAATATAGAAGAAGATGAAGCAATGTCCAAGGCCTGATTACGTGTTTCAGAAGATGCAGTAGTTGGTACTGACTAACAAAGAGGTAAATTGTGGGAGAGAATTAGAATGTAATTTATATCTATTTTAAAATGTGATCCAGGTAGAAATGCGTCAGGGCTAGCGCACCGATGGAAAATCATTCAACACAGTGTAAACAAATTTTCTGGGTATTTTTGTGTGTATATATATATATATATATATATATATATATATATATCATTTCGTTCAACTATTAGTATGTTATAATTTTTCTTATAGATGATAGCAACAAAACAACTATATAATGATAAAGAAGAGCATCAATTTAAATATGACTTGTGTTGGATAACTTTGAAAGACACTTCCAAATGGTATTATTATACCATTGAGCAGAAAGGAAAGCAGAAAATAACGTCCCAAAAAAAAGGATGACGATGAAATTGAAGGTTCATCAAATACCCAACCTCTATCATCTGATCAATCGGCCCCTGCTACGACTCCAACTTCAATTGACCATGAAGTTGATGATGGAGTATCTAGTGATAGCTGGACTAACACGTCCTCATGGTAAGAAAACCGCAACAAAAAATTCTAGAAGAAAGAAAACTCTCGCTTCCCTCGATTTATTTGTGGAAGAGTTTGTAATATGAGGGAAAAAATCAAGTCGCTTGAAAGAGGAGGGTATTAGGAGAAATTCAATAGAACCACAAAAATTACAAGCTAAAATAGAAACAAAGATAATGGATATTGCAGCAAAACAAGAACATCAACAAAAACAACGCGAGCAAGAAATAATGATGATGGATCCTGAATCAGCACCTATTGAGGATGGTAAAGCTTGGATTAATGAACAACAAATAGATATCTTGAGCCGTATTAGAAATAATAAAAAATAATTTTGTGCACGTCTTTTTCTTGAATCTATTTTTGTATGTCTATAGTTGCACGGATGTTTCAACAAACTTGTTCAAGTTACTGCAATTTATGTAGTTTATGTTAATTTTATGTTATTCATATTTGTCAAATATTTTTAATTATTTTATTAATATAAATATCGATCCAAATATGATAAAATAATATATCTTACAACGTAATAAAAATATTAAGATAATATAATATTTAATTAAATCAATAAGAAATTTTGTACAAAATTTAATGTAATTAAATACGAAATTCAAAACTTAATTCAAATATTATATTTAATTTATGAATATTTTATTATTTTTTAAGATATGTAGTAAATTTTTAGGGAGTATAAGTATGTAGTACTAGAACACTTTTGTTAGGGAGTGTTAAATGTGGTTCCCACTTTTAGGGAGAGAATAAATTGAGTAGGTGGTATGTGCATCGCATTGTTTATGGTGTGTTTTTTTGGTGTGTGTACTTTTATGGAGGAGAGACCGTGGCGACTCCAGTCAAGGCGCGCGTTTGTAAGCAGTCTTCACCATTACTAGCCGTTGGATTGGTGATCTCGATCTGAGCCACATAAATTATTACATTGAAATAAAACAAAAACATTCATTCAAATTTGATATTAAAAAATATTAATTAATTAGACCGACTGCTGAAGTCGCCACGCCACGTGGCGACATACCCTATTTTGGTTACACTCTTCAAAACCGTCCTAATTTGTTTACTAATTCTGAAAATCGACCCTAGAAAAAAAAAATCGCCCCTCTAAAACATACTACTAGGGACTGAACCGTATATGAAACTAGACCAAAGGATTTTACGCACAAAACCCCTTAATTCTTTCATATTTCTTTTGTTTTTTTCAAATAAAAAGTTGAAAACTATATAACTTCAACAAAATTAGAACTTTGGGAATTGGAATTCAAAAAAGGGCGAATTTGATATATCCTCTGGTGGAAAATTAATTAGGCATATACCCAAGCCTGGAAAATCCTGTGACATACTCCCGTGAGAGGCAAAAGTACTATTGTGCCCTTATATACAATTTTCGCCAAACTGCATTCAGCATTTTTGCCAACTGTGTTTAGCAATTCTGGACTTGCATTTATCATTTACATTGATTTGCCCCTGCCCGCCACATCATCAATGTGTCACCGCCCACATCATCATTGCGTCAAGCGCTGGTCATCAACCTTTTTTTTTGTTTTTTTTTACTTTTTTTATGTATCAGTTTTATTAATCAACTATGAAGCATGGTCGATTAAGAAAAATCGACTATGAAACATAGTCATTAATAAAGAAATTCTTTTTTAAAAAAAATTAAGTTTTCTTTTAATTTTTTTTTCTTTTTTTTAATTTTTTTATTCTCTATCAGCTATATTAATCGCCTATGAAGCATAACCGATTGAGAATATTACTACTAAAAGTAACAAATCACAATTACAAAAAAAAAATGCAAAATCAACTATATTTTACAAAATCGACTATTGAACACGTACGTAGGCGATTAAAGGTTCAGTTTGCGCGAATTTCAATTTTCGCGCTGCCCTCTGCCTGATCTACCATAAAAACCCCAGATTTGCCTACCCCGCGCCGTCAAAAAAGCAGAGCATCCCATCATCCTTGGAACTTCATCGAATTCCATCCCAGATCTTGCGACTTCAATCCCACCAGAATCCTTGAACCCAAACAAACCATTTTTCCTTCTCCAACTGGACTTGAATTGACACCAAAAATAGAATATATAGATCAGAGAAACAAATTTAGAGCTACTCAAAAGACATGGTTTTCTGGCGTCGATGACTTGAGACATGGTATTCACTCTCCGCCGTCGCTGCCATTGTCTTCTCCTCCACCGTCGCTGCCATCTTCTCCGCAGCTGCCATGGTCTTCACGTCTCTGTCGCCGATGACTTGAGACATGGTCATCCCCCGTCGCTGGTGTTTCTGTTAGCGAAGAGAATGAAGAACAGTGAAAATTAGGGCTGGGGTATGTATGGGCTTTATAAGGGTAGTTTGGGAATTATTATAAATTCATTTTGATGAAAATATACCTAAGGGGGTTTTCTCTAATTATTATCGAGATGGGGGTTTCTCTTAACCACATTTTCTAGATGGGGGTGTTGCTAGTTTTCCCTTTTTTTAAATCAATATGTTTACTTACTGAAAATGACTACGTGTAACTTAGTAAACCATAGTCATTCGTAGTAATTGTTGATTTATATGCCTACAGAAATCAATTATTTTAAGTTGTAACAGATTACTTGTTGAGACAGTATTATGTTGCAACTATAATTCTTGTGTTGTCACAATAATTAACTATTAAAGACAAAATAAAGAACACAAAAATTTAATGTGGTTCAAACACAATTGTGCCCTACATCCACGAGGACCTGCAAACATGATTTCACTAGTTCAGATTTACAGATACATTAATAGGACTTAATAAAATAATAAAGAATCCCTCTTTAATTCTTATGACGTTGTTGAACACAATTTGAACTTCGTGTTTTCTCCACAACAGCTCCTCTCCGCGAACCTTGAACCTTCTTCAAGCCTGAACTCCCTTCAGAAAAGCTGATGATCTCTCCCGAGATCTATACATCAACTGTGTATATGTTGGCACACAGCAACGAGGGCATAATACTGCTTTACAGTCTGCCCTAGCACGACTTCAATATGATGAGAGATTTTTCTCCAATAACAGTGCTCAGATCTTCAATGACTTGTGCGGCTTTATATAGGCACGAAGTTAGCCTCCCAAACCCTTGCTTAATCTTCAAGAAATCGTATAACTAGGTAAGTAGAATTCTAGCCGATTTCTAACTATATTCTAGATAAGTACAAAGATACCTAACTAGAATAAGATACATGAAAATAAATCAAAGTCCTAATAAGAATATTACAAACATAGGAATCTAAATAATTCCCAAAAATAAACATGAAAATATATCTTTGCCAATCTTTTAATTCAAAAAATTTGGCGGTTTTCCTCGATCTTCAATAATCGGAAATCTGGTGCCAACAATAAAGTTCTTTCTTTTTACCCCAAATTTTTAGTCGACCAATTATGTACACACATGAATATCACCGTTTATATAAAAGAAATTCATAAACACCAACAACAAAAATTCATAATTTATTTTTTTATATTATAAATCAACTCATAACCAGCAAATACAAATCCAAATACACAGTTACATGCGTATGTATCTACATGTTACTAGTAATGTGTAGTAATGTATACGGTCTATAGAACACTTTAACTTGAAGCAGATGTCAAAATCGTCATCAATTTCAACCAACTTTTTTGACACCTTCAATGAGAGCATTAATGACTTCTATTAAGCTGTAATTGCAAAATCAAAAAAAAAGATATTTAATGTAAATCAACAACAATTGAAAAAACATCAAAATACACAAAAATTGACAAACACTGAGAGAGAGAGAGAGAGAGAGAGAGAGAGAGAGAGAGAGAGAGAGAGAGAGAGAGAGAGAGAGAGAGAGAGAGAGAGAGAGAGAGAGAGAGAGAGAGAGAGAGAGAGAGAGAGAGAGAGAGAGAGAATAAAAATTGAACGAAATTACCATCAAATTATAGATCTCGATGAGAGGAATCTAACGGTGGGTAGCCCATCATAATCTGACTGCCGGAACACAATTTACCCCTTTGTAAGATCCACCGTCGTCGAAAATACGTGTCCACTGTAAAACGACTGCAGAAACAGATGCATAGATTCAAACTGTATGAAATCACCACTAAAAGAAAGTGTTCGACGAGAGAAATCTAATGGTAGTTAAACCATCGAATTCCAACCACCGGAGAGAGAGTTATGACTCCGGAAAGCAACATCACCGGTTGGAGACCCATGGTGGAGGAAATTTGGATATGAGAGTAGTAGAGGAAGAGAAGGACGAAATTATAGTTTTATCGTGAAAGACAAGTTTTGAAACGGATATTAAAAGGGCATCTTAGGTACTTAAAAGTGGCGAGGGTGGTATCCAAATTAAGATCAAATAGGAGGGGGTGTGCACAAGAATGTAATCAATGTCCTTGGTATTTAGTTCAAAATATTTTCTATTTGAGGGAGTCTATCAAATAATTCCTTAAAAAGATGTTTGAAAATTGAAAACATCGGAATCGGTGGAATTTGAAAAAATTCAACTTTTTAGTCATCTAACTTACAAAATATATAAAAATTGAAATCGAAAAAATAATCAGAATCTCATATTTATTCTAATCACAATCCAAAAAAATTGAAAATTTAAATTTCGAAATTCAGAATGAAAAATATTATTCGAAAACCAAAACGTAATCGATGGAAAACGAAAATTTCGTGAATTCCGATGTCAAATATAAGATGTGCTTATTTAGAAAGAAAAGGGATGCCAAGTCACTAAAAATACGTGTAAGAAACTGAGAAGATTCCCTACAAATGTGGGAATGAAAGCTGAAAGGCATTGAAACCACTCGCATGCAACCAACAAACCTTGTCCTACTCCCATTCTTTACCTCTTCTTTTCTTCCACCTTCTCTCTAACTCTAAAAATTACCACTCTCTCTCTTCTCAAATTTTACCAACTCTTACATTTTTACCCTATCTGCAATAATTATGGGTTACGTTCTTCTTCGTGAGCTCAAATCAATAAATTAAAAAAAACAAAATTAAAAAAGAATAAAAAATAATAGATGGGTCCAGGCACAGACGCAATATCGTATCAAGGTAAATTGGAAAATGGATATTCGAAAGAGATAGAAAAGAAAATACAGCAAGAGGAAAATGACGATTCTGCCCAAGCAAAAGTGTCACGCCCTCCATTGATGCGGCATTGCATCAGCCATGCAACTTTGGCTGATCCTTTTACACTGGTCAGTACCAAAATCCTTCTTGTGTTCAACGTTTTCTCTCTTTCGATTTCTTTCAAATAATTGTTGTGAGTCGAGTTACAATCAGTTTTCATCGAGTTTGATGTAAACTGAGTTCGAATAGTAGTTAGCAGTGGCGAAGCCAGGATTTCGTCATTGGGGCCGAATATGCATTCAAATTTTAAAATAAAAAAAATGACATAAATGAATGAATGAGAACAATGATAGTTCCAAAAGTGGGGAGTCTAGAATTTCGTTACATGGCTGACTTATTTTACAGGGGTTCAAGGGCAGCACTCCAAAAAAAAAAATTAGTCTTTTTTTATTTTTATTTTATGACAATTTGAGAATAGGAAAAAATTGGGTGTACTTAATGGATATATAGGTGTAATATAGTGGATTTTTTTTCAATTGAGGATGAGCTTGAGTCCATTATTTTCGAATGGTGGACTCACTCCTAGGTGCAAGTCACAATTCATAATTTCATTATCATGCTTGTTAGAGTCATTTATAATATTTTTGTTTTCTTCAATTAAAAATACTTAATTTTGTTTTTAATAAAACTAAATTGTTAAACATTATAGAAGTACAATATAAAGGTTATTATATAATAGTAAACAAAATTAAAATTTGAGGGGGGGCATGGCCCCCCGGCCCTACACCGGCTTCCCCATTGGTAGCTAGTGTGGAGATATTAATATTAAAATAATACATTTCACTATTAACAGCTTAAGTTTTTTGTTGAGGTCGTCATTCAACATGGTATCAGAGTCCGACCAAATGAAAAGGTCGTGTGTTTGATTCCACAAACACCCATTTCAAATATTTCAAGTGTAAAGCTTCAAATGGAATTCACAATAGGGGGCGTATTGGAAATATTAATATTAAAAAATATATTTCACTAAAAGTTTAAACTTTTGGTTGAGGTGATCATTCAACAGTAGTTTAATAGTTTAATTGTTTTATGAATAGGTTTTCTTTCTTTCTTTCTTTATTATTAATTTTTTTTTTGTGCACGAGTTGAATTTCAGGTAATATTGAATGATGAAAATATTAAAATTTGGTTTGTCGTGTTTCGTAAACAAAGTTTGAATGAGCTTTTCCATGTGAAGTTGAGGAGGCGCTAGTTTGGTTAAATTTCGACCTTAGTTATACCTTTATATGTTTGTTCAAATTGGATAACTTACGACAAAGTTTCTAGCTTTATATTAGTTGGATTTCGCTCTTGATCCAATTTCTTGAAAATTAAGATTAGCACTAGAAGATATGATTGTTTTGAGGACATTAAAATCAAGTCATTTGTACTATTGTTGGTATTATCATATATGATATTACGTTTCCGTTACGAATGAAATGGAAATTTAATTCGAACATCATTTGACTTCATTTGAATGTATAGGAGTGTCCTATCGAAATTGGTCCAAAATCATCGAGCAAGGACTCTGGATTTGTCCCAATATTTCGTTCAGGAAGTTGCTCCGAGATAGGCCCAAAGCCATATATGGAGGATGAGTACATATGTGTTGACGATCTTTCTGAACATCTCGGTGCAGCTAATGGTTTACCCTCTCCTCGAGCGTTTTATGGGGTATATATCTATGTACCCTAATGCTTTCGATTCTTGTTAATTAACTAATTTAATAGTAAGTACTTGACATAAAAGTGGTTAACAATTAATTGACTCGCTTTTTTTTTTCATCAAGGTGTTTGATGGTCATGGTGGCACAGATGCTGCATCCTTCACTAAAAAGAATATACTCAAGTTCATCGTCGAGGATTTCAATTTTCCAGATGGTGTGAAAAGAGCCCTCAAGAATGCTTTCGTGAAAGCCGATCACGCGCTCTTGGATGCCAAGAATCTCGACCATTCATCCGGCACCACAGCTCTCACTGCTCTCATGTTGGGAAGGTACAACAAATTAATTTAGCTATACAAATTTATGAGTTTATCGCATTCGTCACCCTTATGTCATATCGAATTTCTAAAAAAATGCTTGTGTTATAAATATCAGTGTTGAATGACCCAATGACCACATCAACCAACAGCTTAAGCTATTATAAATATTAATTAGTAGCTATTATAAATATTAGTGAAGAATGACTTTGCAATTAATGGGATGCATAATTTAATATTTAAATCTCCAACACGCTCCCTCAAGCGCAAGTGAATTACATTTGAAGCTTTTCACTTGGAATTTTGGAATTTTTTAAGCGTATGGTGGTGAGATTCGAACATAACACCTTTCATTTGGCCAAACTCTGGTGGCTCTGATGTCATGTTAAATGACCATATCAGCCAAAAGTTTAAGTTATTAGTGAGATGTATCATTTAATATTTATATCTCCAAGTGATGCGTATTTAGGGGTGGTTTGGGGATAAAATTGAATCATAGGGAGGTTTTGCTAACATGTATATCACTGGGAATTTTACTAAGGGGTGTTGAATGAAGTTAACCCACAAATCTAGTGATCATATTGTATATTTAATTTTTTTATTGGGGTTTTTTTTTTGTCCTTCTTGGTATACAATAATATGACAGGACTGTAATCATCGCGAACGCCGGCGATTCCCGAGCCGTACTCGGAAAAAGAGGAAGAGCAATAGAACTAACGAAAGACCACAAGCCCAACTGCACATCCGAAAGAGTTAGAATAGAGAAGTTAGGTGGAGTTATCTACGACGGTTATCTCAACGGTCAACTCTCCGTGGCTCGTGCACTAGGTGACTGGCACATCAAGGGCTCTAAAGGCGCCAAGTGTCCCTTGAGCTCGGAACCCGAGCTACACGAGACGATCTTGACCGAAGAAGACGAGTTCTTGATAATAGGGTGCGATGGTCTATGGGATGTGATGAGTAGCCAATACGCGGTAACAATTGTACGCAAGGAGCTAATGGTGCACAACGACCCGCACAAGTGTTCGAAGGAGCTTGTGAAAGAGGCTCTTAAGAGAAACACGTGCGATAATCTGACGGTTGTGGTTGTTTGTTTCTCGAAGGATCCTCCTCCGCAAATCATTGTACCGAAATCGAATAAGAGGAGGAGTATATCGGCCGAAGGGTTGGATCTTTTGAAAGATGTGCTTATTAGTAATTCTTGAGATTAGCCTTACACATTTGAGTTTGTGTTTTTTCTTTTTTCTTTTCTTTCTTTTTTAATAGTTGTTAGTCATCAATAGTTTGGAATTGTAGGGATAGATGTATGATGGTTTTAATTGTATTGGCATGGAGTCAGTCTAGTTAGAATGTGATCTGAATAAGTATTTTGATTTATGTAAATGCTTTTTTTTTCCCCCAATTGTTTCAGGTTTTTCTTTGGTGTGTTGTATTCTGTCTCCAGTCCGAATATGACAAGGAAAATAATTATAGTATTGATATAGGTGGGTGTAGGGTTGTCAATCGGGCCATGTGAGCCGAGCTTGGGTTGACTCAAACTCACATACCATCGAACTTCATTATTGTAGGCTCAAGCTTATATACTATCGGATACATTACTATTGGCTCAAACCCAGCTACTGTATTTTTTCAGGTTTCGGGTTTATATCGGGCAAACAACTTTGCAGTCGCATGTGTTAGAAAAGAAAAAAACGAATTTCACAACTGAAGTGGAAAATCTAGAATATTTATTAAAAGTAAAATAAGATAAAAACTATAGTCGCAAAATAAAATGAAATACGTAGTTTGTTCCTTAAAACAAATGAAGTTTAACGTTGTTGCAAATGTTTAATAACATGACCAAAAATGCATCAGAGTCCAAAATGAAGAAGCATAAATCAAATAGAAGCAATTCTAGATGTACTCCCAACTTTTTTCTAGATGTTGAGCTTAAAATTATAAATGTATTATTTATTTGATTATTAACTTAATCGGTCGGATTTTATTCGAGTTGAGCCACAGTAGGCTCAAACTCGACTAATAAATGAATCGTGTAAAATAAAATAGTTCAAACTCGACCCTGCTCACTAAAAATTATATAATCAGATCTAGCCATCGGGCTTCGATTAGGTTCTGATCAATTGCTGCTCCTAGCCCCCCTAGTTGGGGGATGATGGAGGCATGTCAATAAGAGGGTGTTTTTAAATTAAATCAAATGATTTTCTTAAATTCAATGTTTGTAAAGCTGCTTTTTAAACTTATACTAGGGATATAGGAACAAAACTCTAAAATACATAATTTGCCATAGCAAATCTCTCATCAATAAAACCATCTCAAACACCAATCAATTGAAGTCACTTCATATCTGTTACAAATGTTACAACACTACCAGGATACAAAAAAAAAATGAATATATTAACATCAACAATCTCTCGACAAAAAAAAAAAAACATCAACAAAAAGGAAAACAATAATCAACTAAAAAAAATATGTTCTAGGCAACCACAATACCAAGGTGAAAATGGTACAGATAAAACCGATCAATCAACTATTTCCCGCCAAATCAAAGGATAAGAAAACTGCCATACCTCGAAAATGGGTCACAACAGAAGAAGTTACAAACACAACAGACGAATGACGATAGAGCGCACACAAGAGAAAGAATGGCAAAAGAAAAAAAAATAGGAACATTTTAGAAAGCTTTCCAGCTGTCAGAATCTTTCCTCGGAGTTTGATCTTCACTCGATACCTTAAACGGGTCGCTGGATCCAAAAGGATCCGCACCATCATCGAACGATGGAAAACCATGGCCATAATCAGATTCTCTTGTGCTACTGCGCATGGAATCAAATCTACTGAAAGAAGAATCACGTGGAGTAAACTGCCCAAAGTTGTAATCGGAATCTGCCGTGCTACGAAAAGAGTCAAATCTGGTCAAAGATTCCTGTGGTGCAAAGTATCCCTGATCGTATTCAGAATCTCGAGTGCTACGCATGGAATCAAATCTCGTGAAGGAATCATTGCGTGAACCAAAAGGACCGCTATCGTGCATGTTGAAGGAATCGAATCTCGAGAAGCTGCTGCTTTCGAATGAATAGTGTTCATCTTGATCTTCGTTGAATTTCCGAGGAGAGATGCTAGAATTGTACATTGGTGTGCTTGGCATAGAATCTGCAAATCCGAACGGCTTGCCTGAGAAAATGTTATCTGCATTAGGAGAGTTGGTGGAATTATAAAGTGGGGTACTCGGAACTGAATCGAAGAATGGTCCTTGGTTTGGAAATGTTCTATCTGAGTCTGTGGATGTAGTTTTAATTGGGTTTAGACCCCAGTCTTCGTCACCAAATAAAGAGCTTCCGTTTCTTCTTTCGCGTTCAAAGTCCCGTTCAAAGTCCTGAATTATAGTGAACCAAATAGTTTAATGGAAGACCATGCAATGGGGGAAAATATATATATACATATATATATATATATATATATATATATATATATATATATATATATACACACACACCGCAATGAACTGATTCTTTAATACCTTGAAAGAATTGAATTCCGATTGTGCATCTGAGTCATAATGGGCATCAAAGGAATCCCAACCTGGTTCATCGAAACCTTTTTCCCCAGAATGTACAGAATCGGCTCCACCAATTTCACTGTATTAGCAAATCAAGAGACTCTAAATCATATACTTAACAAAAAACACGGAAAGGCAGAAAAGAATCACGAAACAGAAGGAATAAACTACCTTTGGGTGTCGAATGCACGAGGTGAACCATTTACATTGATGTTCCTCATTCGCAGATCGTGCAATTCCTTTGATGGGCTCTCAGCTGCATTACTGCCAGCTGGACTGCCAGGTGGACTTCTTGCTGTTTTCTCAATGTTGGCTTTTGGTCTCTCATTGTCAAGTTCAGAATTTGTGAGTTCTGACTTGTCATCAGCTTTAGATGGTGATCTTGAAGTATCGCTGTTATCTAAGGAAGTAACTCTCTCTCTAATCAATGAAGTCTTTGGTTTGGGAGGGGCAATGATGTTTTGCACTTCGAGAGTAAGCTCTTTGACTTGCATAAATCCTGAAATTGTGAATGGTTTAGCAATTGAATAAGTGAAGATTATACGTAAAATAAAAAAAAACTGAAATATCTCTTTTTATTTTAGCATCAAAATTATCGAAACAGTAAGAGTACCTTCATCTTCGAACACATCCCAAGCTTCATCCCAATCCGCGGCTGCTGCTTCAATGCCAGATTGCCAACCTGGAGAAGAATTTTAATAGCAACAAGTGTTACACGGAAATCATCAAGCATATCACTCGTAGAACATGATGTCCAATTCTAACATTTATCGTATTAGCCAGGTGGTAAAACAAAATCAATTTGATTTTTTTCACCCTATCTAGCTGTTTGTTATGCTCTTTATTGAACTTTCCTGTTGTCAAATCAGACTTTTGTAGCTATTGTTTAGCAGGATTAAGCTCCGACCAATCAGACACGTAGAAACAGTTTGAAAATTTTAGAAAACCGAAACTTTTTGACCCACTAATTGGAAATGAGATGCAGAATTAGACAAGGAGAGGTTAATGCTGTGAACTTATGCATGTTGGAGGGAGAAGTAACATTGTAGCCCTTTACCCCATACAACTTCAGTCCCCCTAATTCAACCACCAATAAATTGTGTCCATTTTATATTTTTTAATAAAAATCGACTGACCTTGCTTACTAATGAAGACGCACCTGTGCATTTAAAAAAACATATATATGGGTCTAGACCATCAGGTTTGAACAATTACACAAACCTCCCTTGCGGTTCGATTTAGGTTACAAATCAATCCGAAACCCAATAACTGAGATTTTTACCCTCACAATAATGGTATGTTTTTCGTTGAACTTACATCGCCCACTCTAAAATTAGTCTCATTACAGCTAGATCCTTACAAAATTAATTACCCAAACCTCCGTATTAAGTTCGATTTGACTAACACTTTACCCTATTTGGTTGTTTAAACTTTATCTTTTTAAACAAGAATGAGATTAAGAAAGAAAAGAACAAAGATCTTTCCGGTATCAACCGACCAGCCACTCATCATAACGGCAGATCATGGTTGCTATAAGGAAAATACTGATTATCAGGGCTTTTCTTTTGCAATGGAAGTTATCAAAAGAAGAAAAAAACAACACCGAGGTGGAGAGGTGGCCGTGGGTGGAGGTGAAAGAGGAAGTCATACAGAAAGGATAGCAATCAACAGATTCTTTAATGCTGTCGAGCTTAAAATGCAATTTTCTTTGAGTAACTAAGAGTAGGAAAAAGAACATATGAAGTTCAATTAAATGATTTTCCCAACCAGCAGTAAAAGCAATTGTTTCTTATAGTTCAAGACTTCAAGTTACAGCAATAAATGAAAGAAAAGGATAAATTTATAGTTATTCACGTGATTATACGTACCAAATGGAAGCTCGAGCAGTGAAGTTGGTTTCGCACGTAGTCCATAAGTTTTGCACCGTTCATTCAAGGCTTTAACTAGTTCCTCAACCTCTAACTGGATCTTATTAGCTCGATCCTGTAGAAACCAAATTCCAGATTCAGAAAATATTATCGAGTCTTCATAAAGTCAGGTGAAGGCACCACATACCTGAATACCATCAGCTTTATCATGTTCCAGTCTAACAATTGCGCGGTACAGTTCCATTTTTTTATCCTACAACCAGGATTGTTAAATTTACAAAAGTGAACATTCTAAAAGGTTAAGCTTGCAACTCTCTACACAAAATAATTGGTTATACCGGCATATAGCAAAAGAAGGTGACAAGAATACCTGAATATCACGAAATGTGGATTCTTCAATGGTCAATCTAGATGAAACAGCTCCATTCTTATTGTACTTCTCTTCATATTTCTTTGCTAATGACTCAGCCTAAAAACAACTCAGACTAAGTTAGTCCAACAAAATGCAAAGTCAAATGGAAATCTACGCCAATCATCTTAAACAGTGTACCTCTTTTTTGTCTTCAACAACTTTTGAGGTGATCTCGTTCAGCCGATTATCGCATCGGCTTTTGTACAGAATCTGCAGCAATTGATGCTATTAGAAAAGGCAGCAAATAGTTCATTCTCAGCTGAAACTCTCTTCATTTAATGCATAAAGTTCCAAGAGAGGATATTCAAAATCTAAGAGAAAACTTCAACGGGCCTTAAAATGACCAAGATTATTAAGGCAAATAATATACTCTCTAATCTCTAAGAGCAACACTCAGATCAGATACCAGAGCTACGATGAACATTAATGAACTTATAAGTTCCATTTAACAACCTCCCCAAATGCAATAAATGTGATTCTCACTTAATATGTATACAAATGTGCATGCATATGACTATCTCTATGAAAATGGATATAAATGCCTGAAACTGTAAGTGAACATTTTCCTTGTAGCAACTAAGATGAGCAATCAACTCACAAGTTCTTGCATCTTGGCACGGTAGAACTGAATTTTTTGTTTGGCTTCTACAATATCCTTTTCCAAATCTGATACCTGCAAGAGAAGTAAATAGAGAGAATTTATTGAATGTTCTGGGGTGAGGAAAGTTATGATCCCACGTTCAGAAACTTTTTCATTTAACTCAGGATTGCCTTCCACCTAACCTGAAGGGAACTGTTCTTGTGTCGAAGATACCATTTCTTATTTTTGTCAGTATATTATGTTTATCATTTGAATCAAACATCAGAATAAGGCTGAACAGAAACATAAACTTATGGAACCAAGCCTATAAAATCAATTCTTCAAATATTAGCAAAAATCCTGGACTGAACCTTTAAAATGTCAATCATCATCCACTAAGTAACTCAATAACAGTCCAATGATCAAAAGATTATATTTATGTTAGCAAAGAAGAAAGCAAAATCCGTAAATAGGTACCATATTAGAAAGTTCTACTCCCACATCAAATATTTACTTTCATGGATATGGCCACTATGGCTAACCAAATTAAAGCGTTACTGAGAAGTTCTTAGCCTAGAAGTGTTTCTCTAAGTTATATTTCACCTAGTTCTGATGGGCTACGTAAAATTTGAAAGCACAGATGCCAAGGAAAGGAATTTAACTTCTTGGGATGAGGAACCGAATGACTTGTCTCATCAGCACAAATTACTTGCATAATAGTACACCTAGACATAGAGGATACGACTGGTGTAAAATACATTCAGCAAAAATATGCAACCATCAAAATTCAAAACGACAATGAGAGCACATATAGTAGCAATATACATGCAACTATCACGGCTCCCTCAGAATTTCGGGGCTATAAGTTCCACGACTTTCAATGTCATTTTCAGGAAAAGGATGTTCAGCTAATAATGGCATTTCATTTGTAGCAACAACATCATGCAGTATGATATAAAGCATCGTGAAAGGCTCATGAGCGGCAAATAAGATTTGAATCATCGCCGCAAGTGCAAGCAACTAGTTGTAATTCACTTCCTGAAGAAACAGGAAAATAAGACCAGAAAAGCACCATAAATTTTTAATGACCAACATACATAGAATTTATTAATTAAGTAAATACTCTGCCCTTCTTCCATATTGTTTTTAGGATGGGGTTCCTGTAAAAAATTAACGGCACTGTACCACCAAAGTGTAACTCTTAACATGTTCCTCATAATTATACTAAAGGTATTAAACGACCAACGTCGGAAAATATTCATAGTTAGTATATATATACAATATACACCTCACAGAACCTACCACGTCTACATATGCCACCAGTTTCCATTGTCCTAAACTCTTACAAGATGAGATATTATTTTAAGTACCATAACAACAGAAAATAATGGAAGGTGAAGGAGGAGAAAGGGAGGAAAAAAAACTGCAATTATTATGCATAGAATAGGAATTACCTTTTTCTCTGCATCCTTTGCTTCCTCGAGCTTTTTGTTTAACGAATCCTGCTCCTCTGTGCTAAGTTGGTCTACAAGATGCTTCTCCAGCACTGGGACTTTGGCCTTTTCTTGTATGGGCTCATCAGGTTGGGGAACAGGAACTGGACGAGGTGGCTTTCTTCCACCAGCAGAAGGGGGTGGTCGTGCATTCTTAGTCCCTTGAGGTTGTTGGTAACCTAATTAAAGTCAGATAGAAATGAACCCATGTGAATTATATTCAGATATAAAGAATGTTGATTGAGAAATAAAACCTACCATATGCCGCAGCTGGTTGACCTGGGGAAGGAAACAATGACCCATCAATAACAGAGTTTGGAAGCACATTAGGAAGAGGGCGACCTTCTCGAAATCGTTCCATCAAATAGAGCGCAATGCAGAACTCTCTCAACGAAAGCATGCGGTCATTGTCTTGATCCGATAAGTCCCAAATAAGCTTTAAGACCCCTAAAGAAACAAATGCAACAAATAAAATAATATTAATAAAATAACGAAAAAAACATGTACTTAATAGTGCCATAACTTTTTTCAATATAATAAGAAATCCAGAAATATTAAAGAATATATTTCGTCAAATTAATACCAGCGTCTTGAATTTTTGGCTTGATTAAATATTCTTATACTGAAGCAACATGTAGCATGTAACAGACTGAAGTTATGTTAATCATAGAGAAAAATATCAATGAAGACAAAGTGAATCTGCAAAATTCAAATACATTAAAACTTTTCTGGCATTTTTTCTTCTCTGTTTCTACTTTCCTTTTTTCCCATTTAAACCCTCCAAAACAAAATTGCAAGTGGTCCTACTGATTCTAACCTTGAGCAAGTAAAGACCCTGATTTTGGTACAAAAATTGTGTGGCATTTCATTTCATTACCACGACTATACTCCTAGTACGCCAATCTTAAATTCCAAATGCTTGCTCTGGTCAATGTTTCTTCAACCCCATGCCCCAATAGCCCTTCTTCTGAAGGTTTTTCCTTGCTAAAGAAACTAGAACTGATATGAAATATGTGAATTGGTTATTATATAGGATCTATGTACTAACCGAGTGAAAGCATTAAATGCAGCATACATGCAAACTTAAATGACAGCATCATAAAACTCAAATTGATGTATGGCTTCCTCCGTAAAGCAAGGTATATCAATAGTGATGCTTCTCATTTTTGGTTTTCCATGATAATTTTGAGAGGGGTAATGTGAAAAATATAAAGTTATAACCCTTCAATTCTGTATTGTTCCACTGGTAATAATAGATACTGAAGAGTCCAATAAATTGATATTGCCTGCCGGACACCATTTTGTCATTAGGGAGAAAGATATTATCTGCTATCAACTGACTGAGGATTCATTAGATCAAAATAAATAACAAGCAGCAAAAGACCAATACCAGTTCAAACTGATAACATGAGAAATTATTTAAATCCAGATTATAAATGGCTGAAATCCTACCTTGTGGCAGCCTCCAACTAAGGAATAGGTCCCGTGCCTGTTCGGCAGTAATTTTTCCATCTCTGTCAGTATCCACTTGCACAAATACCTTGCTGTACTTCTGAACATCAGACGGAGTCATTCTTGGCCATGGAGGCGGAGGTTGAGCAGATGCAAGGTTTCCAGCTCCAACTGGATTAGGTGCCAGAACATGTTGATTTACTTTCTTCTCTGTGGATGGGGGCTGGTGAGCTTGAATTGCTGGAGGGTGAGAAACATCATTTGGCTTCATGGTAGAATAGTCTGTTAAAGAAGTGAAGGTTGCGTTAGATGAGGCGGGTATGCTACCAGAAGAATATGCAAGTTGTGTGGAGTTTTGCTTCGGTTGAGAAGGTGCCACTGAGAACATATTTCCTGTAGCTGACAGTGGTTTGGACTCTTCTTTTCCAACCTGGGAAGCAGTGTCAGTCTGCATGGATGGACCAGACTGAAAAAAACCCGTACTTTCTGGTGGTTTAGGTTGTGTAATAGGTGAAGATACGGAGACAATGCCTTCCTTATTTGCAGTATTTAAGCTTCTATTGGAAACCTGAGCAGAAATTCCAGCTCTAGAACCATCCGTACTCCCAGGAACCAAATTAGAAGATGTCGGGTACTGAGAACCTGCCACAGGGATTCCTTGGCCTGAAACACCTAGATGAGACTGGAATCCGGAACTAGGAGGTCGAGGCTGAGGTGGCACCACGAATTGGTTCTGCTGAGAAGGAAAACGAATGGAGCCACTTACACCTACACCTTGGGTGGATGTAGGAGTGCCACTTGGTTGTGCCGGAGACACACCTACCTTCATAGTTGACTGAGGACCAGACAAGGCTGCAAGATTTATTTGGGGAGCAGGAATTTGGGATGAAGCTGGACCATACAAGGCAGCCTTCACAATATCTGGAGTCAACCCTCGCTTACTTTGTGCCACTGTAACAAGTTTAAGAGCATTATAAAATTCGGGACGACCAAGGAAACCAGTTTGCTTTTGATCAGCATACCCCCATATCTGCACGAAAGCTAAAAAAGGTCAATTTCAGTTCCAAATCAAAACATATTCAGAAAGGTTGAAAAGGTAATAGGTGGTTTTATGTGAATCTAATTATTATCTAATGCTTAAGCTGAAGCAATAATATCTACTAAAGAAACAACAATAGTTTGACCCTGCTGTAAGAGAACTAAATAACTAAGTAGAAATCCACAATTTACAAATATTAATTAAGGAAAGACATAATGACCCCCACTTTACGAGCAACCTTATGAGGCCTCTTAGAACTTCTAGATTATAAGAAAAATCAATTAGCAAATTACTCATCACTCAAATCACCAGAAGAAAAAAAAAAAAAAAAAAAAGTACACATAAAAAAGGAATCAGATAGACATTGCATGACGTCCAGATATAGGGAATAAAGTGTCTTAGATGATAAACGAGAAAGTTGGTTATAACACCTGCCACCCTCTTCTAGCAGCCTCGTGTTCTTACACATCCTTTCAACATAGTATCCGTAATTATCGTTTCAACACACTATATCAAGTATTCTTAAAGATAGATTTTATCAGTAGAATTTCATACCTAGTCATATGAATAGAACTGAAACTGCACAGGTAGAGAAATGTGTGGAAGGACATAGGAAAATGTAGATTTTTATTTGTTACGACAGTTCTAACTCATAATGGAAATGAGATAACATAAAGACAAACAATTCAATCACACTTAAGGAACCCTTGAACGATGTCGCAGCACATAACTTTCTAAATTGACCTCGATACTTAATGAACAGAAAATTAGCCAACTGACGCACGACAAACAAATACTGGTCAACCTCAAGCAATGTTTGATAGTTCAAAACCATGAATTTCATCTTGCAATTTCCATTGTTAACTGTACTGCCCTATTTTCCCCGAGAGTTCAAATTTACATTAGATATGATTAAATCTTATAGTTAGTGCTTATCCCAAATACCATGGTTACTAATTGCACAAACTCTAACCACAAATCTAGAACAATCAAACTAGTCCATCATCTCATCAAACTAATCTGCAAATTTCTTATTACAGCAACGGAAATCCGGCTTCGGGAATAACGTATAAGTATCATATTAACAAAAAGGGAATATTACAGAGAAAAGAATATACAGACCTGAGCGAGAACTTGTTGGGGCAAGTTCGAGGCTTTGAAGAAATCAACTGCCTCCTTCCCACTAACCCGACCATCCCGATCCATATCGGCTCTCAGAAAATATGCCTCAAATTGCTCCATATTTGGATTTTGCCCCGCCATTCTCTACGGTCCAAAAACACTTCAATCTGTTCGCGAAGTCGGATCCAAAACCACGGATCAATTCGCAGATCCAAATTGATCGAGATGCGAGGAATTTGGCGGGATCTGGAGAGATGAGAGCTTTGCCTGCAAAAAGGACTTGCGACGGAGTCGATTGTCAGAGTTACAACAGCGTCGTCGTTTTGAAGTTGTGTAAGGGGAGCTCAGCGAAGAACACTGCACCGACTTTTTCCGGCGTGAAATTGTCGACGGCGGCGGCGGTGATTGCCGACGGAATTGGTGGAGGAGAGAGCCGCCCGGTGGCAGCGGCGGATGGGGCCGTTGGTAAATTTTAGTGGCGGAGGGCGGAGAGGAGAAATTGGGAGAATCAATTTGTAATTTTGATTGATTTGGTGAAAATGATTTTGTTTGTATTAGGGATCGGCCCCCGCAAATGCTCTCTCTCTTGTTTTCCACAGTTAATTGGTCTACAAACATTGTTAGATTAGATCAACTCCTAACTCAATATTATCATCAAATATTAATTTTATTTTTTTAAATTTTATTTTTGTACTTATATAAATTTATATTTGTGATTTTCAGTTATAAATAATTAAAGTGGTTATATATTGAATTATCACATGTCATTTCTTAAATGGTCATTCAAGTGATTAGATTTATAGCTCTCATTAGATATTATATCGATAGGATATTGCATCGCAAGAGGTGAAATATCAAAATACAATTCTTATTTGGTAATTTTATTAAGTGATTTTTTTATTTATTTAGAGTATAAAAATGGGGTTAAGGGTTTTAATAACGTATTTTTTTTTACAGCAATGAAACTTATATTTATTAGGCATTAGGCAGTAGATGCCAAATGGAGGGGGAGATCAATTCCCTCTAACGAGTCACTACAAATAAGATGAGCGAGCGCGTGGGCTAAGCTATTACCCGACCGCTTAACAAAGCTAAAATCACACTGTAAAAAAATCCTAGAGATACTACAACATTCATCGACTATAGCACCGAACGATAATGACTCTCCACTTCTATTCTTCAGTGCATTAATAACTTGAAGACAATCTCCCTCGACACTAATCCTTTGCCAACTTCGATCCTGAGCTAAGTTTATTGCATGCAACGCCGCTAAAGCTTCTCCTTCCACCAGCAAAAGATTGCCCTGAATATGACAAACCTTCCATCCCAAGCTGCGACCCTCCGCATTTCTAGCAACCGTTGCCACTATAATTCCGGCAGGAGCAGATTTAATTGCAACATCGAAGTTCAGTTTAACAAAGTCCCTTTCTGGTGGTTTCCATTCACTAGGGTGGGCACTACGTAAGCTTGGATTCGGACGAAGTTGAGCACATTTGAAGTTCGCCACATAATTTCCGCACCAGCCCACCAAGGCCTCAACCGCCATTATTTCCTCCCCTTTTAAGTTCCTTATTGCGTCTGTCCCAAGCTTGCCAAGCGACCACCATAGCCAAAACGAAAAACTCCTCGCACAATTGTTCCCTTAAGTTCATAATCCACTGCCATGCACACGTGAATATCGGGCCAGAGACTTTGTCAAATGGAGGGGATCTCCAAATGGTTTCCATGCCTTGACATGTAGTCAATATATGTAGTGCATCCTCCTCCTCCTTGTCGCATCGCGCACACCTAGGTGATAATCCGATCTTCCTTCTGTAGAGTTCAACGTTAGTGGGAATAGAGTTTTTTCCCAGTCGCCATATAAACATTCCTATCTTAGGCGGCAAAGGAAAATTCCATAATACCTTCCAATCACGGTTCGCCACGCCACTGGTCGAGTCACCATTGGCCATGCGATTGTGTTGAGTCACCATTCCATTGGTCAGCACCATGTGATAGCATGTTCGTACTGAGAATTTTCCGTTGTTTGAATGATGCCAAATCCAGATATCGCTTGTGGACAGGCCACCCACCGGAATCGCAAGAATGCGCTCCACATCAACTGTCCAAAAAGTGCGTGATATCAAGTCCAAATTCCACGAACCAAACCCATGCACCATTAAATCCGAGACTGTATTTGGGAAAGCCGACGAGACCGGACGTTTGGTAAGAATTTTAAAATTGCCCCCATCATGTAGCCAAGGATCGGCCCATATCGAGGTATTAGCCCCATTGCCAATACGCTGTCGGATTCCCATTTTCAGTTATGGGATAACCCTCCAAATGGATCTCCAGGTTGTGGATGGCCGTGAACCAACTCCGGCGAACAGAAAATTTTCATTGGGAAAGTACTTGGCTGCCATAATTCTTGACAAAAGCAGATCTGGATTAGCTAGAATTCGCCAGGCCTGTTTCGTGAGAAATGCGATATTAAAAGACCGCAAATCACAAAATCATAGCCCTCCACTTTCCTTAGATTTACACAGATCTTTCCACGACACCCATGTCATCCCTCTATTCGACCCGTTGCCCCACCAGAATCGTTTAATTGCTACCTCAATCTCCGACACTAATCCCACGGGAAGGAAAAAACAGCTCATTACGTAGGTCGGAATCGCTTGTAAAGCGGACTTGATCATCACTTCTTTCCCTGCTTTAGAGAGTTGTCTTTCCCACCAACCTTTAATTTTAGTCCACACATTGTCCCGAAGATAGGAAAATATATCTTTTTTTTTGTTTTTCCAATGGAAGCCGGCATCCCTAGATATCTATCGTGGCTCTCAACAATCCGGAAGCCAAGTATTTGATGAATAGCGTTTCTCATAATCTAAGAGGTGGAGGGACTAAACATCATCGTAGACTTCTCAAAACTAATTTCCTGTCCTAACACCCGTGCATACTTTTCTAAAATATTCTTCAAAGTTGATGCATAATTCTGCGTCACCTCGCCAAATACGAGAGTATCATCTGCAAAGCAGAGGCAAGACACCGTAGGGGCTTGTGGAGCCACCCGAACTCCTTGGAATGCTCCTTTCTCCGTGGCTTTAGTGATCATGAAAATGAGAGCTTCTGCACAACAAATGAATAAATAGGGAGAGAGGGGGTCCCCTTGACGAAGACCCCTTGAGTGTGTAACGGCACCGAACTGCGTACCATTAAAAAGAAACGAGAATGAGACGGTAGACACACACAACATAATAATATCCACAAATTTAGATGGAATTCCAAAACGAAGAAGAATTTTTTTCAGAAAAATCCATTCAATTCGATCGTATGCTTTACTAATATCCAGCTTAAGAGCCATGTAATTAATTTTTATTTTTGTACTTTTTTTCTTTTTCTTTTCCCTTCTTTCTTTCCCTTTCTCTTTGCCCCTCCCAAAACGTTTTCTTTCACACACCCTCTAACGATTCCATAAAGAATCATATTACCAAACAAACAAATCACCCCCCCAAAATTTCGTACAATTTTAGAGATTACCTGTTCCAATTCTCCACCCATTGAAATCCTTTTCGCCTATCCAAATAGGCCTCGAGACCTCGCTAGATAAAGAACCGACACTCTGATTTTCAGCGCAATTTTACGCAGTTTCACCGCCAACAACAACGTCCGCAATATCAACCATATCGCTCTAATTTTCTTGACTAAAAGGTTATATTTTGTATGATAGTGAGTAAGGATTTCATTAATTTGGTTATTTGGTAGGTAATTCGTAAGCTCGTATCCAACCGCAAGCAAATTTAACCAACTTATCTATAAATGCTTTTTGGATGGTATTTCGTTATGTTATTCCCTTACGTTTAAAAAAAATATTTTATGCATGCATTTTGCTTAGAAAATTATGAAATTTTATGCACTTATGTATCTCTCCGTTATGATCACTATGATCACTTTGGTAGGTTATATGTATGATTTGGACAGTAATGATTGACTATGAATTATTTTCTATAACTATACCTAAGTGTAGTCTGTCGCAACTGCGATTCAATCCAATATTGTACTTACTCAAACTGACAGAATTATTTTGGAATAGAATACTAATTTACTGTAATTGTTTTTCATAAAATTTGGTGGTATTTTATCTTGTAGGAAATTTATAAGATATTTTCAAAGTCCTCCCCACTATTCTGTATTTTAAATTGTGTTGTTGCACCACTTTAATTATTCCTCTTAATTGGCTACATATATTTGCAAAGTGTTTTAGACGAATAATTTACACTTGTAGTAGAGTATGTGATAAAATTTCTAAGTATTTTTCACGAAGGGTTTCATAGAAATGAATTTTGAGTCGAACTATCAAAATTGTCTGAATTTCATTGTTTTACTTATTGTAATAATATTACTTGTCATTCTTGCTCTTTATTATTAGAAATTAGAATGAGTAATTGGATATTGCTTAGTAAAGTGTGGACACTATTTGGCGAAACACACTTTTATGAGCACTAGCACTTCTACAAGTTGAAAAGAAGCGTAGTTATAATTATGATATAAAGTGAGGGACATTAACGATATTTAAGGTGGGTAGGGAGCTAACTATAAGCGAAACCTAAAAGGGGCAGTATAGTGTCCGAAGTATACTACTGAGGACCGAATCGTAATTGAAACTAGGCAAAAGAGATTTGTAAGCTAAAACTCCTAAAATATTTATAATAAATTTTTATTATTAAAAAAGTTTGTTGACCGATATTACTAAACCAATCAATTTGTGAGTTAACTGAAAACCATGACCTATTCATTTATATATGGATCAGTTAAAATTATCGAACAAAAAATAATTGTCCTAAAAAAACAGGTTGAAGACTTTTTCATGAAATTTAAATTGTATTAGAAATTGAGAAAGTAGAGGTAAAATATTATTCGAACCCAAGACCTCTAGTCTAATAATGTAAAGAACTACATTTTCAATGAAGACAACCTCAAACACAATTCGAATTAAAACAAATAATAGTAAAGGGCGTGTTTGATTGCCGCTTAATAACCTTTGAATGAGAACTATTGCTTATTCGGTCCTAAATAATGAACTTGTTCATTCAGCATAATTCTGAACGACTTTGGACTATTTTATCCATAAATTAAGATTTGAGTTTTTCAATGACCTTTTCTCTTATTAGCCAATAAATTAGATTTGTAGAGTGCATCTCTTTTTAATATAATTTTATATATTTATTAAGGCGACGGTTATATGCAAGCCCATTTTTTTATTAGTTCAAGACCTCCAACATAAAAATACTAATTTACCCTCAACGAAATTTAAAATCAAATAAAAAACACAAAACATAAAAAAAAAAAAAAATCATTTCCTTTGTGCAAGACCAAATAAAATACATAAATCCAGAAACCCCTCTTCCTTATTTCACGACTTAAAACTCTTCTTCTTCACAAACCCACCAAGAAATCCTACACACCAAAATTATCAAATACATACCAAACATTCACGATGGAACTAGAAAACAATGATATGGTGGTTTACGAGGGTGGAGAACAAAATAAAATATGTTTTAACCGTTTATTTTTGCTTTTTGGTCGTTTTTTTTTTGTTGGGAAAAAAATTCGACGATACCAAAAATCGGTCTGCAAATACCGATTTTTGTTACTAAAGTCGGTAACCACATTCCGATTATTTTAATAAAATCGGTACTTAAAAACCGATTTTTGTAGTAAAAATCGGCATGACAACACCGATTTGTTTTTGTATTATCGGTATTGTCATGCCGACTTGTACTACAAAATTCGGTTTTTAAATACCGATTTTATTATCTGTGTTTTTTTAAGACCGTTTTCTCATACTCTCGTGCATCAACCTAGGGGATTGATGGAGGATTATTCAAATGAATTATCTAACGAATAAATATTTAAGATACGAAAAACTCTACTCGATTGTGTTAAAGGAGTGGTAGACGCCACCGAATGGTGATAAACATTTTCGTTTCAAATATTTAAAAAATATCAATTAACCAAATATATAATGTATTATTTAAAAAAAAATCAAAAAATATCGGTATTCGAAAACAGATTTTATACTCAATAATCGACATTAGAACGCCGATTTTGACTTGTAAAGTCGACGTTGTGTCGCCGATTTGGTTAACAAAAATCGGCATTATGACGCCGATTTTCGTGTACAAAATCGGTCTGGATAAACTGATTTGAGAAACCAACGAAAAAAAAATATAAAAACCAATTTCAATCTCAATTTTTTTTCAAAATCGGCCAAATCATTGCAACCCAACAAGAAATAAGCATAGATTAATGTTCATTCATACATATTTAGCATAGATTAATATTTGGCAGTCGTGATATTTCTTTTTTGTCTTTGTTTTTTTTTTTTTTTTTTTGGATTTTTGGTCTTGAACAAATTAAAAATAAGATTTATTTGTATTTGAGTATTATTTGTGGATAAGGGTATATTTGTCATCTTTGGTCTTGATGTAATAAAATTAGATTAATTTACGGGCTTGAACTAATAAACTCCTTTATGTGGTTTTGAACTAATAAAAAAATGGGCTTGCATATAACCGTCGCCATATATTAAATTTAAACAACACTGAATTTTTTGTACACGTGTAACAAATGAATGAGTACGAAAATGTGATGTTATTCTTTTATGTTTTCTAATAAATTAAAACATTGTCACTTGGAAAAAAAAAAGTCCAATTATTTAAAGCAAATTTTATTTTTTCCTATTTCCTTTTTACTCCATAACTACAGAAGAGTAACTACAAACATTATATTTAATTAGAAATTATTCATAATTCAATGGATAAAATTTGATTAAACGTTCTAAAGGATAATATAGTAATTTTCACATCATTCAGATATAAAAATGTTTAAATTACCAAACAAACTTAAATGTTCAGCACTCAGACAAACTCTTACTCGTTCAAATGTTTATTTAGTGGTCTCCACATCATCGATAATGTCATTGTTTGTTGGGTTAAATACAGTATGCACCCCGTGTACTATCATCATTATCGCATATACCCCCTGTACTATGAAATGCGACAAAACAACCCCTGTTGTCCATCTATGTTACAAAAGTTGTCCCTTTCAATAGCTGTTGAAAAAATTCTGACCAAAATACCCCTTTGATTGTGTATAAAAAGTGTGCATCATTTTTCACTCACTTGTACTCAATTTCTTCCCAATTTCTTCCTAATTTTCGTTCGCTGTCCTTTCTTTTAACCAAATTTATAAAAAAAAATTATATTCTACAAATTATTTTTAATTTCTTTTTAAATTTATAAATAAATTACTCGGTTTAAAAATGTCTTTCGGTAGTTCAAATTCTCAAAATTCATGTTTTAGGTCCAAACACTACATGTCATATTTTTCTGAAACCACTTTTTTTTTTTTATGTACGTGTTCGAATTTTTTCGGCCGTAGTCACATTGAATTTCTATCAAATAAGAGTAAGGGTAAAAATGTAAGTACACTGCAAAAACTAACACTGTTAGAGTTGACTGGTAAGGTGAGGGGTTGTTTTGTCGCATTTCATATTATAGGGGATATATGTGAAAGTGACGATAGTACAGGGGTGCAAACTGTATTTCACCCTTGTTTGTTTCCTCATTTTCTATATTTTCCATCATATTATCAGGACCTTCAACATTTGTCTCGTTGCCCTACTTTTTATATTAACATACTTCAACTTTTAATACAACTTTTTAGGCTAAAAATCAATAATGTATAAAATATCCAATTACATTACATAAAACAACATAATCAACAAGATAAATAAATACAATTGAATAAATATATACCTGAAGATATGAATCACATACAACTTTTTCGACTGTAATGTAATTCTTGATTGGATCAAAACCAAAACCAATCGTATTTGAGCCATTCAACATGTCATAAACAATATGAAGATCATTCTTTAAGGTCTTAATTCTTGACTCGATATGTGATTTTGCCTTCAAACCCGAATTAGGCAAACAAACTTTCATTTTATCCTCCACATAATTCAAATAGCCTGGTTTGAACACATTTTCAACTTTATACAATCCTAAATTTACCATATCAAGAAGTACTTGAATAAGCTTGGCATCTTCCTCATGCTTTCATTTTCTTTTATTTTTACCGCGACCCTTTATATCTTGAGATTGAGTGTCCATCCTTAACAAAATAACAATATAAATGATTACAAGATAAACATTAAGAAGTTTAAAACATTGTCTATAACAATTACGCAAATAATAAACCATAAAAAAGTATCTATAACAATATCATTCACAAAAATCAAAATTTGTTTGTACATATTTTATCCCACTAAAATGCAACACATAAAAAATGGAAGTTTATGTAAAATCTCTTTGTTCTCTCCAAGTATTGAACATGTTAGCTGCAATATTATTTCTAAAAGTTGTCGATTCATTAGAAGGTTCAATCACGTTTACGAGATCTTCATCAACTTCACTTCTTAGTTTCTTCTTCTACTTCTTCGTCTTGTAGATCAATCACTATCAGACTGGTAACCACCAATTTCTTGTTTTATTAAGTTATGAAGTAAGCAACATGCCATGATGATGGGATTATGAGTTTTTATGGGATAGTAATATGAACTTCTAAGGATTCCCCATTTGCTCTTCAACAGGCCAAACAATCTCTCTATTATATTTCTAGCAGAAAAATGCTTCATATTAAAATATTCTTCGGCAGTAGCAGGTTGGTGACTCCAATTATTGAGATGATATCTCTAACATCGAAATGGTGCAAGAAATCCTTCGTCGTTGGTATATATCCGCCATCCACAAGATAATAAAAACCTTAAAATTTATACAACAATTGTAAGTTAGTCTTATTTGTGTATCATGTTAATTTTTCTTTGCTTGGACGAGTATTTTATGTGAAGATAATCACTACAGAATTCTGTAAAGGAATTCTATTCTATTATGCATGCAAACAAAACAAAAATAATTGTTAATACCTACTAATGTAGCAGTTGTAAAATACGATCCGAATAGTAAGGGAATATAAAAAAAAATTATAATTACAAGCATGGTAGTTAATCTCGCGGTATACCGCGACATATATCGCGATACGTATGATTCCAATCAAAAAGATACAATTCGGGTTTTGTATCGTTTATTGATAAATACTGCTAAATATCACGAGATATCATATCGTATTGCCGTATTACGATACGATACATTTACGATATTAGTCCACAATTGAAGAAAAATGAAAAAAAGGAAAAAAAAAAAGGAAACGCGATAAGCAGCTCTGAAAAACGGATTTGAACAAATCACTTCAATATCCCAACCCTAATTCACATTTTTCTCTTCAATTCCTTCACCAATCCTCACACTATATAACAACCCTAATTCAATTTCTATAGATTCTTGCGATTTTGTTTTGGCGATTCAAGGCGTTTTTCTTACTGGGTTTTGCGATTGATGAAGGCAATAGTTGCAAATTGGTGGATGAGGACGATTTAAGTGATATTGATCTTCAAAATTATGAGTGATAAGATTACTTTTAGAAATTAGGGATTCAAATTTGAACTTAGGGCCCATTTGGCTAATCTTATTTTAAATAGTTTATAAGCTTTTACATTTGATAAGATGTTTTACGAGCTGATAAACTGTTACGTCTTATTTTTAGAATTAATTTTTTAAGTGTTTGGATAATGATTTTACAAACTATTTTTATTCATTATAAGATCTAAAATAAAAATTGGGATAAATGTACTTTTAAAAAGGGGTTTGCTATTATTAGTGCAATTTTTTTCCAGTTACAGTGCAAAATATTAATTCATTTGTAGAAAAACCTTTTAACTTTTTCCAAATTCTCTCGACCTCCAAATATACCGAACTTACGTGATTTGTTTTCGCTACAATCAGTTAGAACACAACAATTATCAAGATGGCCAACATCGATCCCGTTAATGAGGTAAAAAATTACGTTTTTGTCTGATAATTGTTGATTTTTAGTCGTTTTGTGTAAGATATCACAAAGTTCTTCATTCGTGGTTTTTTGTACGAAATTAACATCATATTCTGTTTTACCAATAATTTGTACAAAACACTACGAAATGTTAACTCATATTTCATACAAAACAATATGAACCAAACAGTAAACTCTTTTTGTTGTGTGTTTCGTACATTTGTACACGAAATATACACACTTAGTTCTTGTACTTATACATGAAATCCCTAGTTTTTTTTTGGTGCAACTATCTAACTAATTTATCTTTTTTTAAGCAACCATATGAAGAAAACTTGTGTTTTGATCCCGTCGTTTTGGAGCGAAACGATTATGAAGATTTCTCTCACTTTTTACAAGTTGATATTGTGTTCGATAGTAGTTAAGAGTTAATCAAGTGTGCCAAAACAATTGTATTTAGTCATTTTCACCGTTTGATTTGTCAGTCTAGAAGGGAGAATGCACAATATTTGACGTGTGACAAATATGGACATGGCCAAAAAATGAATATCGGCCTAGAAGATGCTATAAACACTGGAAAACAAAATGTGGTTGTCCGTTCAAATTGATTGGTAAAAAGTCAAGGTTTGATGAATTATGGTATTTGACTGTCAGGGATGGCAAGCATACTCATCCTCCGGCTTTGTTTCCTCACGGACATGGTACGACTAGTCGTATAACTCCACAACAAAAAGTAAGAATTAAAGAATTGAGAAATTCTCACGTGAAGCCAATGTTAATCATGGATAGATTGAGGAAAGATGATCCGACGATAGAAACCTCTATGAATCATGTTTACAATGAGTTGGCTAAAATCAAATCTTAGGAAATGGAGGGAATGACTGATATTCAGTTTCTGAAGCATAACTTTTAACAAGGCGGGTATCAATATTGGGATCGCGTCGATAGTGAAACGAGCAACACAATAACGGATGTTAAGTTTGCATGTCCTGAATCTATTAAGTTACTACGGCTGTTACCGTATGTTAAATTGATGGACTGCACATACAAAACCAATAAGTAAGTAAAAATTACGATTGTTGAAATTATGAATGTTTTTTTATAATGTATTGTATTGTTTAAATTATGATTGTTGTTTTATAATGTATTGTATTGTTTAAATATGTAAAAAAGAACATGGATGTAGGTATGGAATGCCTCTTTTGGAAATAATTGGAATAACTCCAGTTGGGAGTAATTTTACGATTGGTGTTCCAATTATGTCACATGAAGATGCAGACACCTACGAGTGGACTTTGAATTGTGTGAGAGAGTTGTTAGATGGTGTTGAACCTGATGCGATCCTGGCAGACAGGGAGTTGGGTCTTTTGAAAGTACTAGCAAATGTCTTTTCAGTTTCATATTATATGTTGCGTATATTTCATATAAACAAAAATGTTGAGGCAAATGCGACGAAATTTATGGGAGGCAACAAAGACCAATGTCTAATATTTCGACGTGGGGTGTGGGCTAAGCTGGAGAAATCAGAAACCGAAGAACAGTATCATTACAATTACAAGGAAATTGTTGGACGGTATGAAAGATATCCTAAACTGATACAATATTTGAATGATACGTGGTTGATATACAAGGAGAAGTTTGTCCGAGCCTATACCCGTAATGTGTATCATTTTGGCAAAACGAGCACCAACAGGTATTACATGTTTTAGTTATTTACATGAAAAAATATATTATTCAAAAACAATATTTATATTGTAATTTAGTTGTCGTTATATAATTTGATTGTCGTTGTGATCGGATAGGGTGGAGAGTGCTCATTCTTCTGCAAAGGGTTGGTTAAATGCTTCGACCGAAGGTCTGGATAAATTGCAATGCAAACTTCGGGACTAAGTTTATATACAAATTAGTCAGTTGAGGTGCGATTTTTCATTATCATCCAAGATAAGGAAGCATACTGCAGCGTGGCCGTGTTTTCAGGGTTTGATTTCTTATGTTACGCATCTGGCATTGGAGAAATTGGATCAAGAGATGGAGACTCTGGCGATGCAAGATCCGAGTATTTGTACACACTATCTTTGGAACACTCATGGGCTCCCTTACGCGTGCAAATTTGTGTAGAAAATGGAAGATAATGACACGTTCATCATTTCAGACTTGCATCCATTCTGGAGTACCATGGCAGTTGAACCTTCAGAGCTACCTGAGTATCAAGTAAACCGCTAGACGATTGTAGATAGACAAACTGATGACCTGAATTTCCATTTGAAGAAGATGAATTACATGAGCAAGATAAATGTCGTGGCCTCATTGCGTGGCATCGTTAATCCGTCTACGCCACATCTGTTCGAGCCATCATTTGTTAAGACCAAACGACGACCTAAGAATAACTCGACAAAGAGAGACCCTTCCGGATGGTAGTATCATACTGACGATGAGACAAATAAGTCGTCTTCTGGTTCCAAGGGTCGCCAATACTCACCTACTGCAAAGATTCCTAAAGCAAAGATTGATAGAAGCACTGATGGAACGCCTCAATCGTAGATGAAAGGCCGTGGTTCCCGTATTCCCCCACAAGAATCTATTGCCCCTACAATACCTGCACATGAAGGAATCAACTTCTATTCTTTCGTGCCCATATTTATGGTCCGTCTTATTGAATATTATGATGGCTCAAGCCGTGTACGGGGATCAAGAAAGATGGCCGCAAGTGAGAGGGGAGTTGCTTATTGAGTTATACGAGCATGCTAATGTGTACACGGCGATGTTTGGTAGTACTAGATACGTTGATGTCATATGCAAGTGTCACTGACCCTCAGGCCCTTATCCACAAGCTTATTGGATTTACATGAATGAAGTGCGATTGGGCATTGCTAACAAATACAGTGTAATAGTGGTACTTTTGACCCAAGTAGGGAGTATGACTTACCTTCCTATATTTGGCAGTGGTCACTTATCATGAATGATTGTTGTGACATTGCACAACAATCATTTCATGCTTGTTAATTTGGTCGCGAATAGTCCTCTACCACCTATCCATCCGGCATGGGTACATCATAGAGCTAAACACCTGAGGCACTTACTCAAAATGTTCAAACCCCGACTACTCTTGTACGAATAATTAAAGTCTGGTCGGTAGTTTACAAAATGTTCTTTTATTGTAATTTATATTTGTATTTGAATTTTAGTTCTATTTGTATTTGTATTTGAATTTTAGGTCAATTTTTTTTACTTGAGTTTAAGAATATTTATGTTAATTTATTGTATTTATTTGAGTGTTAACATATAAGTTGGTTAAATAAAAAAAAAACTCAATTAGTGATTTCGTACTATATTGTACGAATTTTTAGCTTACATTTCGTCTAAAATACCACGAAATGTAAGGTGTTATTTCTTGTTCCTTGTCACGAAACTAAAGAACGTTTTCAAACCCCTAGTTTTTTCCTCCCTGTTCTATACTAATATACACGTATACTTCGTGTACAAATACACGAAGTTGTTGAATTCATTTCGTAATATAACCCACGAAATAGCGGGCATATTTTAGTTTTTTTGGGGAAAGTTACAAATGAAATAAATCGCACTGCAAGTAAGTAAAAAACGTTCTATGAATAGCATTTCAGGTAATAAAATCATGCAATATTAATAAACAAGTATTTATTCAGTTACTTTTCTCTCGAAAAAGCTCAAACTTTGATAACTATCTATCCGTCCTAAAATAGGGTGACCACTGTTAAGTATTCTTTTAGCTTCTTCCAGTCCATTTACCAAACCAACATCATGCACCTTAATCTTTTCAGCCTATACCAAAAAATGAATTACAAAATATTATTTTGTATTAGATAAAATAATAACACCTTAAAAGACTAAAAATAAACATTTAAAGTATGTACATTTGGAATTTTTTGGTTCCGTTGTATCTTGCCAACATATCGGTAGTTCATGTTTAATGACACCCCTTTTACCATGACGTACATCTCAGTAACTCCGGAACATCCTTAATGGTCCATGTCCAAGTCATGTGCAGTGCACAATGTAAACTTATCAGAACAGTGCGTACTTGCGTGGTTTGAAGAAAGATACCTTCTCCGGATAGTTCTTGTAGATGTTGTCCAGTAGATGTTGCGGTGAAGCTAAGTACGCCTGCCTCTCAGAGAAATTTTTCTTCAGCTCAAAGCTCACCAAAGCTATAGCATGACAAAAACAATCTCTTTTTGAAATAAATTAACGTTCTTAAGACCTATTATTAAATTAACAGATATTATTTTATATACGCATGCAGTAAATATTTTTTTTCATTACCATGACCTCTTTGATCTCTGATGCACAATTTCATACCGAAAGTCCGTAGATCATAGTTGGGCGGCGGAAGATCACACATGCTGAAAGTCTGGATCAAGACAAAATTATAACATAAAATAAAATAAAATAAAATCATTTGTGATTTGACATGTGTGCGTGAGGGAGAGAAATACATTATTCCTAGTAATTCTGCATGTGAAACCTGGAGCTAGAGATAAGAGAGATATGTAAATTATTATACCTTTTGAAGGAGCTTGAGATTAGAACAATGAAAGTTCAATTAGTTCTCTGTATGTATAGAGCATGCACGTAGAATGCACACATACTAGCTAGCTCCGTACTGAGAGAAGAGAGAGTACTTTATAAAAATGTCTGATTACAAAAGCTAGTTGATGGAAACCAATTTATATACATAAAATGCGAGTTGATGAAATTAAAGCTCTTCAACCACGCCGCGACTATGATGTGTGTGTGTGTGTGTGAGAGAGAGAGAGAGCAAAAATGAAGGGTCCAAGTACATAAAAAACCAGATTACATACATATAATTTTAAGGGGACAACCATTAGTGAGTGTTTATATATATATATATATATATATATATATATATATATATATATATATATATATATATATATATATATATATATATATATATATATCCCTTGTGAATTATTACTAATGATTCTAGCTAGTGCCTAAAATTAATTGTAAGGGGAGTTGATGAAATATCTTCTGTAAACAAAATCAAGCAATCAGAATAATTAATTATCAGTCAAAAGGTGTACGTACCGCCAGCTTGTTACTTGATTGGTCTGATCTCTGATGTACAGTTGTAGTTAGCATAAATCCTTATTAATTAGTTTTCATGAAATTTTTAATCTTTTAATTATTTGATGGCTATCTCTGATTTTGTGAAAGAAAAAGACATACTAAATAAATTAAATGCATAACAACAATTAATTAATTAATTAATTAATTAATTAATTAATTAATTGTATTGCGGTTGTAAATGTTAAATAAAATAATTATGATCTAGTGATATATAATGTTTTGAACAATTGCTTTCTTGATGCTTTATTTCACAAGACAAGTTTTTTTTTTTTTTTTTGATAAGACAACACAAGGTTGTGTAATTTCCAATAAAACAAAATGAATAATCCTTTGATGTGGTATTATAGGGGTTGATAGTGACATATTGGAATAATTGCATGGATATGGAAAGACAGAAAGAAAGGAAAAAAAATGGAAAGATAGCACAAAGGGGTTTGCTATTATCAGTGCATTTTTTCCCGTTATAGTGCAAAATAATTCATTTGTAGAGAAAACTTTTAACTTTTTCCAAATTCTCTCGACCTCCAACTGTACCGAACTTTGTAGATCGTGATTTGTTTTCGCTAAAATCAGTTAGAACACAACAATTATCAAGATGGCCAACATCGATCCCGTTAATGAGGTAAAAAATTACGTTTTTGTCTGATAATTGTTGATTTTTAGTCGTTTTGTGTAAGATATCACAAAGTTCTTCATTCGTGGTTTTTTGTACGAAATTAACATTATATTATGTTTTACCAATAATTTGTACAAAACACTACGAAATGTTAACTCATATTTCGTACAAAACAATATGAACCAAACAGTAAACTCTTTTTGTTGTGTGTTTCGTACATTTGTACACGAAATGTACACACGTAGTTCATGTACTTATACACGAAATGCCTAGTTGTTTTTTTTGGTTTTTTGTGCAAATATCTAACTAATTTTATCTTTTTTAAGAAGCCATATGAAGACAACTTGTATTTTGATCCCGCAGTTTTGGAGCGAAACGAATATGAAGATTTCTCTCACTTCTACCAAGTTGATATTGTGTTCGATAGTAGGGAAGAATAAATCAAGTGGGCCAAAGCAACTGCAGTTAGTCATTCTCACCGTTTGATTTGTTAGTCTAGATCAGTCTAGAAGGGAGAATGCACTGTATTTGACGTGTGAAAAATATGGCTATGGCTGACAAACGAATATCGATGTGGAAGATGCTAGAAACACTGATAAAAAAATGTGGTTGTCCGTTCAAATTAATTTGCAAAAAGTCAAGGTTTGAGGAATTATGGCGGTTGAATGTTAGTGATGGCAAGCATACTCATCCTCCGACTTTGTTTCCTCACGGACATGGTACGACTAGTCGTATAACTCCACAACAGAAAGTAAGAATTAAAGAATTGGGAAATTCTCACGTGAAGCCAATGTTAATCATGGATAAATTGAGGAAAGATGATCCGACGATACAAACCTCTATGAAACATGTTTACAATGAGTTGGCTAAGATTAGATCTTAGGAAATGGAGGGGATGACTGTTATTTAGTTTCAGATGCATAACTTTCAACAGGGCGAGTATCGATATTGGCATCATGTCGATAGTGAAACGAGCAACACAATGACAGATGTTATGTTTGCATGTCCCGAATCTATTAAGTTACTACGGCTGTTATCGTATGATATATTGATGGACTGCACATACAAAACCAATAAGTAAGTAAAAATTACGATTGTTGAAATTATGATTGTTGTTTTAAAATGTATTGTATGGTTTAAATTATGATTGTTGTTTTGTAATGTATTGTATTGTTTTAATATGTAAAAAAAACATTGATGTAGGTATGGAATGCCTCTTTTGGAAATAATTGGAATAACTACAGTTGGGAGTAATTTTACGATTGGTGTTCCAATTATGCCGCATGAAGATGCAAACATCTATGAGTGGACATTGAATTGTTCGAGAGAGTTGTTAGATGGTGTCGAACCTGATGCGATCCTGACAGATAGAGAGTTGGGTCTTTTGAAAGCGTTGCCAAATGTCTTTCCAGTTTCATATTATATGTTGCGTATATTCCATATAAACAAAAAGGTCGAGGCAAATGCGACGAAATTTATGGGAGACAACAAAGACCAAGGTCTAATATTCCGACGTGGGGTGTGGGCTAAGCTGGTGAAATCAAAAACCGAAGAACAGTGTCATTACAATTACAATGAAATTGTTGGACTGTATGAAAGATATCCTAGACTAATACAATATTTGAATGATACGTGGTTGATATACAAGGAGAAGTTTGTTCGAGCCTATACCCGCAATGTGTATCATTTTGGCAACACGAGCACCAACATGTATTACATGTTTTAGTTATTTAAATGATAAAATCTATTATATAAAAATAATATTTATATTGTAATTTGATTGTCGTTGTATAATTTGATAGTCGTTGTAATCGGATAGGGTGGAGAGTGCTCATTCTTCTGCAAAGGGTTGGTTAAATGCTTCGACTAGAGGTCTGGATAAAGTGCAATGCAAACTTCGGGACCAAGTTTATATCCAAATTAAGTAGCTGAAGGGCGATTTTTCATTATCATCCAAGATAAGGAAACATACTGCAGTGTGGCCGTGTTTTCAGGGTTTGATTTGTTATGTTACGTATCTGGCATTGGAGAATATCAAGAGATGGAGACCTTGGCGATGCAAGATCCGTGTATTTGCACACACTCTTTGGAATACTCATGGGATCCCTTGCGCATACAAAATTGTGTAGAAAATGGAAGATAATGACACGTTCGTCATTTCAAACTTGCATCTATCCTGGAGTACCATGGCAGTTGAACCTTCAGAGCTACCTGAGTATCATGTAAACCGCTAGACGATTGTAGATAGTTAGATTGATGGCCTGGATTTCCATTTGAAGAAGATGAAATACATGAGCAAGATAAATGCCATGGCCTCATTGCGTGGCATCGTTTATCCGTCTATGTCGCATCTGTTCGAGCCATCATTTGTTAAGACCAAAGGACGACCAAAGAATAACTCGACAAAGAGAGACCCTTCTGGATGGCAGTATCATATTGACGAGGAGAAAATTAAGTTGTCTTTTGGTTCCAAGGGTCGTCAATCCTCTCCCGCTGCAAAGATTCCTAAAGCAAAGATTGATAGAAGCAATGATGGAATGCCTCAATCGAAGATGAAAGGTCGTGGTTCTCGTATTCCCACACAAGAATCTTCTGCCCCTACAATACCTGCACGTGAAGGCATCGACTTTTATTCTTTTTGTTGGGGATCAGACACGTGTACGCAGCAGAAAACAAAAAAAAAATATTTACATAAACTAATTCATATAGACAAATACGTGCACATTATTTACAATTAATTGCTTACCTTTTTCGCTTCCAATCACCGACAAACATGCTCTCATATATAATTAATTTAAATAACAAAAATTAAATCATTATAGCATGCTCGCGAAATTATATCAAATAATAAACATGCTCAACGAATGATTCACATAAACACATAATCGAACATATATATTCATGTGATTCAATAACCAATTAACATAAATTAATCTCAATTAATATAAATTAATTAATATATATATATTAATTAGGGAAAAATAGATTTACCCTTGATGCATGAATCCAACGAAGACTCGAGAAGATGGCTAGCTGCTCTTCCCACTCCTACTGATCCAACCTATTTTCTGATCTGAAATTACATGCCTGCTCCGACTTCAATATCTCCATGGTTATTGGATGGATCGCCAATTCCTTCTTAGGTATTGTATATCCATGAGTTCAGAAGCTTTTGCCAAAATTTCACGTCGATCCGATTACTAGTTGAATTTATGTCGAATTTTCTCGTTGGACTGCGCAGAAAATCCGAGAGCAGTTTTTCAGAATTACCTTCTCACATCACCAGCTTGTGGCGGCGCGTGGAGGCGCGTGAAGGCGACCTTGGCTGCGGCGTTGACGGCAGAAGAATATTCCTCCTTTTAAGTTGCACCTCATATATTCAATCCAATATCCACGCAGCACTAGATACGTGATAGGCTAAATACAACGAAGAAGAACGAGGGGAAAAAGGAAGATGCCGATGCGATGGCGACTGGCGGCGGCGCGGCGGCTGGTGGCGGAGGTAGGGTTTCGTGTGCAAGGTGAACCGCTGATGGAGGGAGAGAGGCTAGGGTTTCATGCTTCTCTTGTGTGTGTTTTACAAGACATATAAATCCTATTTATATGGTCCTTGTGAAAACCCTAACAAGCTTAAATTGGGTTAGGCCCAACACCTTAAGCCCACTCTCTTTCGCGACTCGTTTCTAACAAACGAATGCTAGCAAAAAGTATAACAATTATATTTTGACGATGAGCACATAATTCTCGTCAATACGAGTACCACTTTGCAATTTTTCAATTTCCGAAATTGGAAACCCTAATTTAGGACCTACCAAATCGGGAAACTTCCTAGTGTAGAAAGTTTACTAACTTTTCGTTGAATTATTTTCCTCTACTTATTCTCATCCGTAATTAGCAATTACGAATGTTGGACTCAATCACATTGACTTCCAGTTATACTAAGATTAAATAATTAATCTTAGCTCATTGCATTAAGGATCTAAAGTACACGTGCAGTGTGACCCTCGATGGTTCAGGGGTAAGCTAGCCGTGGGCCGACAACACATTGTGGTTTAAACTCGTCCCTAGAGTTATAATTAAGTTGAAGCTAGTTTCAACATAAATACCCAACGAATCAATATTGGCGTCTAGCAACTACGCGTCATGATTCCCTAGATACAAATGAAGTGCCTGCAAGAACCGTGTGATATAGTTACCGTAAAGTATGATCCATTCGATGCATATATCCCGATTGAACTAGAGGCATTGGTTCATCGAGACCTCTTTATGAGTTCAATAGTTGCGTGGACGTTCTTATTATATAATCCATTCGTGTTTGACTTAAAGAAACACATTTCTCTAATCACGACACTTTCAGTTGTGACCACAGACTTTATGGATTACAAATCGCAAGAACACACATGATATCCATGACTGATCAAGCGATCGAATCCCTTACTATAATACATAAACCTCCCACTAGATTTCGGACTGCACGAACACTGGTACATGGGGCGGTCCTCGGTGGAACTCAGGGACATGTCACGATACAGTTGGTCCTCTAGTGAAGTCACAGTGATGTCTGGGTCTTAAGGATTAATGGTGTACAACTATATCATAGAAACCTCTACTTGATTATTGGGAACCACTTAGATATCTCTAGATTGAGGGAGTTCAGTGAACTCATCAACTTATGAGCACTCACTTATGTATGCCAATGTGACAACACAGTTGACTGATGAGACGCATTACACATACATTAAATGCTAGTAGTCTCAAATGGAAAAGGCCGATATCCTCATTAGTGGCGTAACCCGTTGACTAGGAACTACGTTTAACAATTACTATACTTAAATAAATAATCTCAAGATTCTACTAGATCTATTTATTGTAATTAAGTAAATGTAAGGACTATATATATGCTTATGCAAGGGACAAATATATAGAATCCCAAAGGGGGTATTTATCATTAATATGAAATAGATTATTTACGAGTAGCGTGAGAAAATACGACAATTAGTTGGCTCTTCGGTCACCTACTCTAACACTTACGTGCCCAGATTTATGGTCCGTCGTATTCAAGATTAAGTTAACGTGATGGCGGATGGCAGCTGTGGGTACCGGTGCGTTGCTCAAGCCGTGTACGGGGATCAAGAAAGATGGCCGCAAGTGAGAGGGTAGTTGCTTATTGAGTTATACGAGCATGCTAATGTGTACACGACAATGTTTGGCAGTACTGGATACGTTGAGGTCATACGCAAGTGTGACTGGCCCTCAGACCCTTGTCCACAAGCTTATTGGATGGACATGAATGAAATGGGATTAGGCATATTGCTATCAAATACAGTGTATTAGTGGTACTTTTGACCCAAGTAGGGAGTATGACTTACCTTCCTATGTTTGGCAGTGGTCACTTATCATGTATGATTGTCGTGACATTGCACAACAATCATTTCATGCTTGTTAATTTGGTCGCGAATAGTCCTTTACCACCTATGCATTCGACATGGGTACATCATAGAGCTAAAAACCTGAGGCACTTACTCAAAATGTTCAAACCCCGACTACTCTTGTACGAATAATTAAAGTCCGGTCGGTAGTTTACAAAATGTTATTTTATTGTAATTTATATTTGTATTTGAATTTTAGTTCTATTTGTATTTGTATTTAAATTTTTGGTCAATTTGTTTTTTTACTTGAGTTTAAGAATATTTATTTTAATTTATTGTATTTATGTGAGTGTTAACAAATAAGTTGGTTAAATAAATAAAAAACTGAATTAGTGATTTCGTACTATATTGTACGATTCTTTAGCTTACATTTCGTGTAAAATACCACGAAACGTAAGGTGTTATTTCGTGTTCTTTGTCACGAAACTAAAGAACGTTTTCAAAACCCCAGTTTCGTCCTCCGTTTTCTATACTGATAAACATGTATACTTCGTGTACAAATACACGAAGTTGTTGAATACATTTCGTAATATAACCCACGAAATAGCGGGCAAATTTTGGTTTTTTTGGGAAAAGTTACAAATGAAATAAATCGCACTGCAAGTAAGTAAAAAACGTTTTATGAATAGCATTTCAGTTAAAAAAATCATATTTGCTCTCCAAGATCTTATTTATTGAATTGTTAAGATCTTTTAAAAAATTACCTAACATATTGGAAGAGCTTATAAGCTCTTAAACATCTAATAAGCTCTTTTTAACATCTTACAAGTTTAGCCAAACACCCTCTTAGATGACCTTATTTGATGAATAATTATGATTTTTATCCGATTTTATAATGTGATGTTGAAACTTCAATTTATATTTATTTTGAAATAAGTAGTTTGACTTTAAAATATTAAATTTTACATGTTTATAATATTTTTGTAATGTAAATATATATTCTTTTACTATTTTAATAGTGGTTAATTATCTTACGATTACGAGATATATTTACGATTTGATAACCATGCTTACAAGATACAAAAGAAAAACAAAAAATACAAAAAAACATGCGATTCAATATTATAAATAAATAAAGCACTAAAATGAATAAATAAATCAACAATTTTGGTAAAGATAATCACTACAAAACACTACGGCCAACCCTCTGAGAAAATGTTGAATTACGAAAAAGAAAAAAAGCCCCTCATGTTAGGATAATTATAACTGCCTCTTCAACTATGTATTTTTTATAAAAATTCTCCTCATTTAGTAGGTAAATCTGACCGTAAAAATGGACGTGTAAGACTACATAGTTGAGGAGATGGTGCAATTATCCAAATAGGAGGAATTTTTCATTGAACGATTTTTTCGTAATTTGACCTTATCTTGGGAGGTGGTCGTGATTTGCCCTTAAAAGAATAAATGAAGATCTATGAAATTTAGACAATAAATGGTAAAGCTTTATGATCCCTTGAGTTGACCAAATATTTGTTCAATTCTTTATTTTACACTTATTTTGATACAAAATATCACTTACAATCACATAAGTAACTTCAAATAAAAAATTAACCAACACATGGAACGCACATATCCATTTCTAGTAACACTATGGTTTGCATGCTATCATACGATAATATAGGTTTACCCAGCGTACTTGTATATTTGGTCGCAAGTTCTTTCATTATCAAATAAAAAAATATATATAAGAATTCATCCAAGCAATACTATTGTACACATGACAAAAGAAGAGCTAGTGCGACATTAGAATACACTCACCCACACACGATTGGCATTCGGGAATTCGTAGTGCTTGAACGGAATTTTAACCACCTTTCCCCTGATTGCTCGAAGAGGCAGTCAATTTAGTTAGCGTCCTTCTTATATCATTAATTGCTTCGGAAGTTTGATTATTGATCATAGTTTGAGATTCCATAAATCGTTGCAAAGTATCCTCTAAACTCCTCTTAGGTGCGGAATTGTAAGGCACAAAATTATAAGCCTCCTCGGAGTAGGGATTTTGATAAGGCTTCTTAAATGTGTTTGTAGCATTTGCTTCTCGATCACGCAACACTTCCTTAAAGATAGGAATCATCGGACACAAATTCGTAGAATGTTCCATGTTCTCGCAAATACTACAACTTTTATTAACCTTAGGCATATGCGTAGGCGTAGAAGCAATTCCGTTGAGTTTCCATAACTCTATGGCCTCGACTTTGTTAGCTAATGTGGCTAACCTAGCGTTGAAATCGTCTTCCTCCCTAATTCGGTACACGTCACCTACTAAAGATTCGGTAGTTGATCTACTAGACATATGTGAAATATTATTCATTTCCCAAAATTGTTCTCTTTCAGATGCAGCATCAAAATCGAAATACTGTGAAATATTATCCATATCCCAAAATTGTTCTCTTTCAGATGCAGCGTCAAAATCGAAATACTGAGACAATTGATCAGAATCTTTATTCAAGAATTCTCCATTACCAAATTCACGACGACCAAGGAAACCAGCTCGAATTACATCAGCATACTTTAATATCTGCACAAGAGCTACAAAAAATCAAGGGCTATAATATAATGTGTAATGGTGAAAAAAAAAACGCAACTAATCTGCATAAAATAAGAAGTACCTTTTTATCTGCCTTCTGGAACTTATTGTTCAAGGAATCCTGCTCCACTGTGTCGAGTTGGCCACTATGATGCTTCTCCAGCACCGTAATTTCGGCCTTCTCTTGGCCTACATCACCGAAATTAATGCATAAAATAAGTGCATTCTTAGTTCCTTGGGATTTTTGGAAACCTAATTAACGTCCGATAGAGATGAATGTACGCGACCAGATTCATATTACAGTAGAACCTCGATAAATTAATAACTTCGCTTGAATAATGATTTCTTCTGGGTCCCAATTCAGTAAAAACGTACTATATGTTTTTAGCTCGATAATTTAATATTTCACTAAATTAACAGAATTTTGTCGGTCCCAACTGTATTAATTTATAGAGGTTTAACTGTATAAGCAATGTCTTGAGAAGTAAAAACTACATCAGATTAGCTCTTTAGAGTTTATAATTACCATATGCAGCAGCTGGTTGGCCTGAGGGAGGCACCACAGGAACAGAGCTTTCGATCAAGTAGAGCGCAATGCAGAACTCCCTCAACGTAAGCATGTTGTCATTTTCTTGATCGGGTAATCCCCACACGATCTCTAAGACCTCTGATGAAACAAATGCAACATAAATTAAATAAAATAATAGTATTACGAACAAAATAAAAGATTTGCCTTGCTAAATATGTAACATGCTTCTTCAATCAACAAACCAAGTGACAGCATTAACATGTAGCTTGTACGCAAAGTTAAATAACAGCATCACAAAGCTCAAATTGATCAACGACTTCCACATGAATAAACAATACATCGAAATAAATAACGAGCACCATAAGAATGATACCTGTTTAAAGGGATATAATTATTATTATTATTTTTTATAATTCTAATCCTAAATGAAGACAAGTTACCTTGTGGCAGCTTCAACCGAAAGAATAAGTTGCGTGCCTGTTGAGCAGTAATTTTCCCGTCTCTGTCAGTATCAACTTGTTCGAATACCTTGCTGTACTTCTGAACACCAGACCGAGTCATCATTCGCGGCCATGGATGCCGAGATTGAGCAGAATAAATTCGATTTTCTTTCGTCTCGGTGGATGGGGACTGCTGATCTTGAACTGCAGTAGAACGGTCTGCTAAAGAAGTCAAAGTTGCGTCCGCAGAAGGTGACGGTGACACCAAATTTCCGGATTCCAAAGGAAAGCAATTTTCTGTCGGTGAAAGTGATTTAGATTCTTGTTTCCCCGACCGGGAATCCAACGAAGAAGTGCCATTCCCCACTGACGATCCAGACCGAAACAACTCTTTAATTTCTGGTGTTTTAGGTTGTGTAATAGTCGAGGATGCGGAAGCAACGCCTTCTTTACCATGCAAGGCAGCTTTCGTATTCGGCCGGGGAGTTAGTGTTGCTGCGAAATTTATTTGGGGAGCAGGGATTTTGGCTGAAGCTGGACCATGCAAGGCAGCTTTGACCGTATCTTTAGTCAATTCTCGCTTACTCTGTGCCACTGTAACCAGTTTAAGAGCATTATAAAATTCCGTACGATTAAGGAAACCATTTCTATTTTGATCAGCATGCCCCCATATCTGCACAAGAGCTACAAAAGTCAATTTTGATTTAAACTCGTAAAACTTCGGCACATCAAATAACCAATCAAAACAGCCAATCACTGTTAGTTGTTAAGCCAGTTCTAACTCATGACAAAAGTGAGATAGCGTAAACACGAACAATTCCATCACAATTTACGACCATCGCACCAAGTTGCAGCATACGACTTCCAAAACCGATCTCGATACTAAACGAACAGACAAAAATCAGCCCGAGTGGCGCATGACAAAACCAATACATACCAACACCAACCTCAAGCAATATTCGATTATTTCTTAACTTCTCTCGATTTCAGTTTTATAATTAGTGCTGATTTAATGCATCGAATTGACCGGTTACTACTTACTAAGCACAATTTTTCGACAAAAAGCCCTGAACAAACAAACAACTCCAGATCGGATAACTGCAAAATTGCTTCGTACAAAAAATGAGAAAATAATTTAGGGAACCTGAGCAAGGATTGGTCTGGATAAATCGGAGCCTTGGAAGAAATCAACCGCCTCCTTCCCGCTAATCCGACCATCCCCATCCGCATCGGCTCTCTGAAAATATTCCTCGAATTTGTCCGTAATCAGCTTCTTCACCGCCATTCTCCCTCACAGAAAATTCAATCTGTTTAACAAGACGAATCACTTTGAGTTTGCAGATCGAAAACGATCGAGAAGCATTCTGCAGAAGATGACTGGAATTTAGGGTTCCTAGTCCTCTTCACCATCAATCGCCAGCAAGCAGAGGTCAAACTGAGAAAGGTTCTTTTTTTTTTTTTTTAAATGGAAGAGTTGATCGGCCAAATTTCAAAGCACTGTTGAGCGGGTGTTGAATTGCGTTCCCGTTTTATAACGGGCGGGTAATAGTAATACTGAAATGATTTGTGCAGGCTAAAATTAAACAGTTAGGCACATTTTTTACCATTCTTCAAAAAACCAAAAGTAAAAAACTTAAAAATTCTCTCTACCCTTTCGATTTTCTTTCGCAAAGCCCGTGCAAATCGTCAACAGATCGGAGGTAATTTTTACGTTTTTACGATCCTCTTGTTATGTAGATTACGAATCCGAAGAAAAAAAACGAAAAAAATCGATCTTAGCAACGCTCGTGTGAATTTACACGAGCGCAGCCACTTCGCTCGTGTAAATTCACACGAGCGTGAATTATTTATTTATTTATTTTTTTTTATTTTTTTTTTAAATTTATTTCTTAAAAAATGGGAGTTGGATTTTTACTCGTGTGAATTTACACGAGCGCATCCAATGCGCTCGTGTAAATTCACACGAGTGTTTAATTTTTTTTTTTTTTTTTTTTAAATTTTTTTTTTTTAAATCCGATTTTTGCTTGCTCGCGTGGATTTACACGAGCGCATCCACTGCGCTCATGTAAATCCACGCGAGCATTTATTATTATTATTATTATTATTATTATTTTTTTAATAAATTAATTAGTTTAATTATAAGTTGTGCTCGTGCAAAAACATGCGAGCACTTTTGAAATGCTCGCATGTTTTTGCACGAGCACAACAAATTTTTTTTTATTTTTTATTTTTTTTATTTTTTTTTCATTTCATTATTTAAATTCTTTTTTTTTTATTATATGAAATATTAATAAAGTGCTTATTTAAAATGTAGATGGCAGGAGGTCGGGGGAAAAGTCTTATGAGTCAAGTTGCCGGTAAAGGCAAGAGCTTAATGAAAGCCTTGAGCGGGAAGGGGGACAATCCGGAAGATCCGGATCGCATTGGAGACCGAGATGTCCTTGACAATCCGGAAGATCCGGATCGCATTGGAGACCGAGATGTCCTTGCTTCCACCCGTAGAAGAAAGCAGTTAGCTCGAGAAGCAGCGTTACAGCGGGAAGAAGAGAGACTGAGACGAGAAGCTGTTGCAGCTGGAGCCGGACCCTGTACATTGCCACATGCCGACGACGATAATGACCACAACAACAATCCCGATAATATGGATACTGACGAGGAGATGGAGGAAGATGATGGGCCAGCAGATGCATTTCAGGATCGTAGAGGTGGTCGTGCCTTACCCTTTCCGCAGCTGCCTGGTCCGGCGTACTTGGAGGGTCCGTGCGAGGGAGGGCCGCAAAATTTAGAGTTTATGCGATGGTTCAAGTCGCATATAGCGATGTACATTTGGGAAGGATATGTAAGTTTTTCTGTCAACACGTGCTTTACATAATTCTTATATTATTCATTTTTTTTAGCTAACAATACATGCAATATTTTTCAGGAGCGCCGTGAAACTACACGGTGCGAGTCGAGGACCAAAGCACTCGAGGACTACCGCGGCCCGCAGGATAACACGATGATTGCGAGGTTGGAGGCAACAGGTCTTTACCACTTACGAGACTGTTTTCTGAAGAGGATGAACAAGAACCTCATGCTAGCTTTCGTGGAGAGGTGGCAGCCGGAGACGAACAGTTTCCACATGCCATGGGGCGAGATGACGATCACGCTCCACGATGTCGCTTTCATCATGGCGTTGCGGCTGGACGGACCAGCAGTGTCTGAAATTCGCCCGGTAGAAGAGTGCTCATAGAGTCTTGCATCTGTATTGGGTGTCGGTCTGATGGACACCAATGAGATGCTTCGAAATAAGGGAGTTGGTTGGGTTAAGGTGAGAGATCAGTTGACCCTTCCGTGCGCCACAGACTACAAGAAGATGAAGGGCTACTTGATGTTTCTGCTTGAGTCTGTTTTGTTTGTAGACAAAACAACGTCTAACATAAAGCCGTGGTGGATCCATTTTACCAACGATCTCGATAATGTCGGCAAGTATTCGTGGGCTTCGGCATGCTTAGCAAACATGTACTGCCAATTGGGTATTGCCACCCGCGCTGGGATGAACAGTCTCTGTGGATGTGTTATTCTCCTTCTGGTACGTGTACCTTTATTAGTAATTATTTATTTATTTAAACTTCTATTTTATTTATTTATTCATTGGTGTTTGTTTGCAGTGCTGGATCTTTGAGCATTTCCCCTGCTTTCGACCACCTCTTTCCCGTTCATATGCCGAGTTTGAGCCTCGATGCAGAAGGTGGGCCCATGGTGGAGGCAATAAAACCACGCTGCAGGAATACCGGAAAATACTCGACGCCATGACCGAAAGAGATGTGAGTAATAATTTTTCTAATTATGTCTATAGTAGAGTTACGGATTTTTCTAATTAGTTTAAAATATGCTTAGGTTTGTTGGACCCCGTACGGTACCGGTGCACATTACTTACATCCTCGGAGCATGTATTACGGCACGATACAGTTCATGGATATAGTGGAGCCGTACATGCCCGACCGAGGGTTACGGCAGTTTGGAAGAGTCCAGACTATTCCTTTCCCGATAATTGAATCGAACTTGCCACATAACCGCGGCTTGTTTGGCGCGGGATACAAAGTCACTTTCCACGGTCCTGGCGGCATGTGGCAGAACGAGTACGCCAACTTCATTGACCTGTCGCAATACCCTGAAGCCTGGCCGCCGGAAACAGTTGCCGAGGAGTACATGAAGTGTACATCGAGCGGATGCTCCGGATCATTAGCAACCCTGATAGAGTTCCGCCTGCAGTAACTGGTTGTTGCTGCGGACGCACCGGTTCATTAGCGACCCTGGTATTCGTGTGTTGTGATTTGTTGTTTGTTTTCGGATTAAGTTTTTTGCACGGATGTTTCATTTTGGATTTGCGGATTTTTTAATTACGT
>NW_012193676.1:1576202-1624804 GCF_000504015.1 Erythranthe guttata
TTAAAAAAAAAAAAGGGGGGGGGTGCGGAGACCCCCCCAAAATATTGGGGCGTGTTTTTTTAATTTTTTTTTCCCCCCCCACACAAAAAAATCCGGGCTTTTTTTTGAGGGGTTTCTTACCCTTTTAAAAAAAAAATTAACCTTTTTATGAAAACCCCCCCCCTTTTTTTTTTTTTTTTTATTCCCCCCCAACAAAGAGAAATTTTTTCTGGTTTTTTTTATTTTTGGGCGAACCCCCCCCAAACCTTTTGGGGCAATAACCAGGAGTTTTTTTTTTTTTAAACAAAACCTTTTTTGGCTTGGTGGAAATTTACGCGAGCACTTGCCAAGTGCTCGCGTAAATTCACACGAGCACATGAATAAAAAATAAAATTCATCTACTCGTGTGAATTTACACGAGCACTTGGCAAGTGCTCGCGAAAATTCACACAAGCATATACGGTTTCGGGAAAAAAACGAAAAACTTACATTCGGGTCTAAGTTGTTTGGATCCATCGCAAAAATTGTTGAATATCTGAAATTTTTCACTTTGAATGTTGAGTTTTATATTTTATAGGATTTGGTAGGAATAGTACAAAAGGTAAATAGTTATGGTAAAAAGGTAAAAAATCATGCTAAAAAAGTGCCTGAATGTTTAATTTGGCCTGCGTATATCAACTCCCATAGTAATACTCGCTAAATTCATAGTCGGGTTGGTATCCAACGGGTCGGACCATTATTTTATTTTGGGTAAATTACGAATCTTATTTGGGTAATTACAACCACACCTCAACTATAAATCTTCTTACACGTTCACCATTGCGGTTTCAAATTTAGTGGAATCTTCTAGATTATATGGAATATTATCACTTTTGTACCCGCTTTATCTCATTTGAACTCCACATTTCGAAGCAAGATGATCATAATATGTGTTTTTTGGCTTGTATATATCAAATTGTAGTGCATCAAAAACTGTATTTTTACACAAAATGAGAATAATTAGAGCACATTCCACGGAATCTAGATAATTATGTTGAATTTGACACCATAAGGGTGGAAGTGTAAGAAAAAAATCATAGTTGAGGGGTAGATGTAATTATCCAAACAAGAGGGTTTTTTCCATAAATTGACCATACCCTCAGGGGTGGTTGTAATTTACCCTTTTATTTTTGAAGAAGAGAAATTTTATTAGGCATAAAGAGCCAAGCTTGGAGGAAGGGTATTTTCGTACAAGGCACATTTAGTGGTGGAAGCCATGTTGAGGGGTGGTCTATACGTGGCAGTTGAGTTTGTTTGAAGAGGTCAATGTGCGAGCTAAGAATATCGTCGATGCACGGCGTAGCTTCCCCGTGAACAACTTGTTCCTCTTATCACAGGTTTTCCATAAAATGACCGACGCTAATTGTTGTTGTTCAGTATTGAGTGTATTAATGCAACGTTCCAGCCATACCTCGAATGCCGTGTGACTACCCGCACTCCGTGAGAATATGCATGATCGTTTCAATATCTCCACAAGAGCAGCAGAATGGAGACGATGCAATCTTACGCCAAAAAAATTTGGTGGCAGTTGGGAGAATGTTCTTGCACGCTCGCCATAGAAAGATACGAATTTTAGGTGGGATATTGAGTTTCCAGATTTGATGCAAGGCGGGTCCGCTTCCACTCGAAGAGTGCCCATCATGGTGCGAGGTGCTATCGACCTTGGTCCGGGACAAAATGAGGCGATAACACGAGTTAACTGTAAATCAGCCCGTCGAGTGAAGTGATAAAATTAATGTCTTGGAAACTACAAATTACATATTTTCTATATCTTGGAAAATTGGATATTTATTATCTTTGAATATCTCTTTGTTGTTTCTTTGATGCCCAAGAAAATATTCCCGAACCAAGAGAAAAAGTATAGCCCGATGTGCTTCTCATATCATCAACACATCCAGCCCAATCACTATCACAAAACCCAAGCAAGTTTGCTTCAACACCCCTTTCATATAAAATACCAAAATCAAGAGTACCTTGGATATATCGAAGCACTCTTTTTGCAGCCCCAAGGTGATTTTGACTTGGTTTGTGCATGAATCTTGACAACATGTTTGTAGCGTACATGATGCCCGGCCTTGTTGCGGTTAAATACAACAAGCTTCCAACTAAACTTCGATAAATCGAAACATCCACTTCCTTGCTTCCATCTTCTTTCTTCAACTTTTCATTTACGATTAAAGGTGTAGCCACCGATTTGCAATCTCCCATTTTGAATTTTTCAAGGAGAGTTTTGGCATATTTCTTTTGATAAATAAGAATGTTATCTTTGTTTTGACAAATCTCAATACCCAAGAAATAATGCAAGAGACCCATATCACTCATTTCATATTTTTGCATCATGTCTCTTTTAAAACTTTCAATCATTTCACCATTGTTTCCGGTGAACACCAAATCATCAACATAAAGTGAAGCAATAAGAATATCGGTAGTACCTTGTGACTTCACATATAAGGTTGGTTCGTTTTTGCTCCTTTGAAAGCCCTTCTTGAGAAAATAAGAATCAATCTCGCTATACCATGCTCGAGGTGCTTGTTTTAGCCCGTATAGCGCCTTCTTCAACTTGTACACTTTGCTTTCTTTTTCTTTGATGATAAAGCCTTGTGGTTGCTCGACATACACATCTTCCTCCAATTTTCCATTCAAAAAAGCCGATTTTACATCAAGTTGATATAAAAACCAACCCTTTTGAGCGACTAATGCAATAAGTGTCCGAATCGTATCCAATCGAGCCACCGGTGCAAACGTCTCCTGAAAATCAATTCCGGGCTGTTGAGAATACCCTTTTGCTACGAGCCTTGCTTTGTTCCTTTGAACCGAACCATAAGGATTAAGCTTCGTTTTGAAAATCCAATTCACCACAATTACATCTTTGTCTTGAGGCCTTTTCACCAAATCCCAAGTTTTGTTTTTCTCGATAACTTGGATTTCTTCCTCCATGGCTTTCTTCCATGCTTCCTCCTTTATTGCTGCTTCGAAATTTTCCGGTTCAGTAATGCAAAAATTACATCTAGCATAAATATCGTTCAAGCTTCTCATTTTTCTTGGAGTTGAACTCGGAGATGAAGAATTTGAACTTGACGGAGAAGAAGAATTTGAGCTTGATGGAGCAGATGGTGGACATGTAGTTGGAGGAACCTCTCCCGGAATCTCATCTTCAACTTCATCTTCTTGATTTTCTTTCTCTTCTTCAAAAGGGTAAGATTGAACCTGGACATCCTTTTCTTTCCAGTCATGAGCCATCTTTTCATTGAATAAGACATCTCGTGAAACGATGACTTTGTTTTTCGACAAATGAAATAGTCGATAGCCCTTTGATTTTGAGCTATAACCCACAAAGATGCATTTTTCACTTACTTCATCAAGCTTGCGCCTCGTTTCTTTTGGAACATGGGCATAGCAAATACACCCAAAACTTTCAAGTAACTCAAGGATGGTTTTCTCCCACTCCAAGCCTCGAGAGGAGTCTTATTGTTCAAGGCTTTTGTAGGACATCTATTCAGCAAATAGACCGCCGTATACACAGCTTCGCCCCAAAAATTTTTGGGCAATCCCTTCTCATAAAGCATCGATTTCGCCATTTCTTCAATGCTTCTATTCTTTCTTTCGGCGACTCCGTTTTGTTGTAGAGTGAAGCCAACGGTAACCTGCCTATCGACACCAATATCCTCACAAAATTTGTTAAATTCATTGGAGTTATATTCACCTCCTCTATCACTTCTCAAAACTTTTAAAAGAAACCCACTTTGTCTTTCGACATACATTTGGAATTTCTTAAAAATAGAGAACACTTCAGATTTTTGTTTCATAAAATACACCCAAGTCATTCTCGTAAAATCATCAATGAAAATGAGAAAATACTTGTTACCGGCATGAGTTGGAGTCGACCTTGGCCCACACACATCCGTATGAACAAGCTCCAGCGGTGATTTTGCTCTCCAAGCTTTTTCTTTCGGAAGTGACTCTCGATGGTGTTTTCCGAGTGCACATCCCTCACACGTTTCTTGCACTTCTTTGATAGATGGCAGCCCGTAGACCATCTCCTTCTCTTTTAGGTTCTTAAGACTTTGAAAATTTAAGTGCCCAAGCCTTCTATGCCACAACCAAGATTCATCGACAACATCCATTCTCAATACAAATTCCATATTTTCTATATCTTGGAAAATTGGATATTTATTATCTTTGAATATCTCTTTGTTTTCTCAAGAATGTCTTTTGATATTACGTAAGTTCTCTATATATAGAGACTCCATGTAATCATATTTTGAATCAAGAAATAATAAGAAAAGTGTCTACCCAAACTAGAGGTGGCCTTTGTTCATATTCTTATCCACCTAAATTTTCAGCAAATACAAAATATAAACTTTAGTATTTCTCAATTCCAACATGAAGTGCCAGATCTTCCTATCACCAGTGGTTGCACCGCCAATGGGGGTTGAGAGAATTTGTATTCGGTCAACCGGCCAAAAAGCCTGGTTAATTAGAGGAATGTTCCATGAACAAGACTCCGAATCAATTATGTCAGCCACCGTGTATGGGAATGAGCTGTGAATTGGCCGCTTGGTGATAGTCCGGAAACTGCCATCGTCCACAATCCATTGGACCCCCAAATCAAAGCAGTGATACCATTGTCAATCCTAACTCTAAGGCATGTTTGTACGTAGCTCCTTGCCGCCAGAATGCTTCTCCATGTAGTCGAGGGTCGAGAGTCGATATTAGCCGAATGGAAATCACAATCTCGGAAGTATTTCGCCTCGAGGATTTCTAACAAGAGTAGATCCGGCTGTGAGATAGCTAAGTTAAAGCTTTTCATATCCCGAAAACCAAAAACCACCCTCAACCTTAGGCAAACACATTGTCTTCCACGAAAGCCAAGCCAAGCCCTTATTTTTTTTATTTCCCCACCAATACCTCTGATAGCCGATGCAGACCACTCGGTAGCCAAAAATAGCTCATAACATAGGTCGGTGTAGATTGAAAAATCGATTTAATAAGAATTTTCTTACCAGCGCGAGATAATTGTTTAGTCACCCCATCCTCTAATCTTGTCCCAAAAGCGGTCGCGAAGATATGCAAAAATATCCTTCTTAGTTCCCCCCATTGAACATGGCATCCCAAGCTATTTATCATGTTTCTCCACCACTTTGAATCCCAAAATTTCGTTGATGGTGGCCTTAGTAGCCGGTGGAGTAGACGAGCTAAAAACCATGATTGATTTGTCAAGATTGATCTCTTGTCCTGACGTCGCTGCGTATATACTGAGGATATCTTTAAGAGTCCTAGCGTCTTGTTCCGATGCATCGCAGAAGAACAAAATGTCATCTGCAAAACACAGATTGGAGATAGCAGGTGCCATAGGTGCAATTTGGATTCGGTGGAGTCTTCCACAGTTCCATCACTTACGGCTGTGGCGGTCATAGCAATGAGTGCCTTTCTGCAATATATAAAAAGGTAAGGGGAGAGAGGGTCCCCTTGCCGAAGTCCTCTCGACGGACGAATCGACCCAAACTGAGTACCATTAAAAAGAAAATAAGAGACCGTAGAAACACAAATCACGATATGATCAATAAACGAAACAGGAAGACCAATTCGGAGGAGATTTGTTTTGGGAAATGTGCATGGTTCTACAAGAAATCATCTCATTTTGCATGGTTCTACAAGAAATCATTATAATTTTATTTTATTTTGTTTTTTCGATAATTAAGTATTTTGTTATAAAGAAAATTACATATGACACGCAAATGCAAAGCAGAAGGTTTCATGAGTCAAATTGCCAGAAAAGGGAAAAATATGATGAAAGGCTTTGGATGGAAAGTCCAACAAACCGGATGGTCTAGATTGCTTGAGAGATCGGGAAGTTCTTGTATCTGATCATAGAAGAAAAGGGAGAGCGAGAGAAGTTATTGTAGTGGAAGTTGGGCCTTATGTACCTATTACCGACGATGACTTTGTCGTTAATGTTCTACTCCAATACAGAATAGGGATGACGACGATGTGACATTGGCGGATAATGAGGTGGACGATGACGACGAGGATGATGATAATGGTGATAATGATGATGGTGATGATGAGGTTGTTGTGCTGGCACCTTGTGCAGGTGTTGAAAATTCTCTTGTGTTGGGTGGTCCGGATCGGCGGTTTATTCAAACCGGCCCCGAACCTCCCTATACACGGTCCGGTTCAGGTTCACTCAATACTTGAGTGTCGAACTTGAACAGCCGGTTCCGAAACGGAACTGGCCGGGTGTCGTACCTTGGTCATGTCTAGATGGTGGACATCTAAGGGGGAATGTGATTAAATTTTTGGAGGTCATGAATGACCACCATTACACTCACCTAGGGTGGAAATCGGAAAGAAAGTTTTTATTAACGTCAGCTTCGGTATGAATTTTCCAATTTTGGAACAGTTTTCTATGGTTCGATTTTCGATCAAAACATAATTCCGATCAAAATAATTTTGAAAATTTCCAAAAAATATTACTATTTATTAACTATTATACAATTCTGAATTTTCCGAAAGTATTTACGAATAATTGATCAATTATTCTTTTCTCTGTCTCTCTTTCTCCCGTCTTCTCTTTTCTCCCATTTTCTTCTCTCTTTTCTCTTTTGTCACACGACAAAGCGCCGCAGCTGAAAGCGCTGCCGAAGCGGCGATGATGCTGACGTGGATGGGCTGACGTGGATGGGCTCCTTTCTTAGTAGATCGGCGGTGGTGGCTGTCGACGGTGGATTTTGGTGCTTTTTCTAAGGGTAAATTCCATTTTCCCCCTTGTACATTGACTCGGAATTACTTTATCCCCTTCTACTATCGATTGCCATTGATTTGCCCCCTGCACTAGAAAAATTGTCTCAATGAGACCATCGATGTTAGTTGTCAGACATTTGACCTTAATACCGTTTATCTAAAATTAAAAAAATGCCACATCTCCCAGTTTAAATAATTATTAAAAAAACAAAAAATAAAATAATAAAAAATTCAAACGAGAAAACCTAGTCCACGACGCCAGCCACAATTTATTTTTAATTTTTTTAATTTTTTGTAATAATTATTTAAATTGAGAGGGGTGATTTTTTTTTTTTTTCCGACTTATATCAAATGGTGTTAAATTTAAAGGTCTGAAAATGAACGGTGAGGGCCACATTGAGATAATTTTTCAAGTAAATGAGGTAACTCGATGCAATCGAGAGTAGAAGGGGACAAAGTGATCTTGTACCAAAGTACAAGAAAGGAAAGTGAAATTTATCCTTTTTTTATTGAGCCAATGGTTGGTTGCTATTCCTTAATATGCATCAATGTATGTGTTTTGTGTTTGGCATTAATGGATGGTGGTGTCTGTTTTGGCAAAATACATACATAGATGCAACTCCTGAGACCGACGGTCAACGCCGGAATTTGACTGGAAAAAAAATCAGAAAAAAGTATATTCTAAAAAGAGATTTACTCCCTCCTTCCCATTTTAATTGTCGTTTTAGGCTAATTCACACATATTAAGAAAACTAATAAATGTGCATGGATTCTATAAAAATCTTAATAAAATGACTAAAAACCCACTTTAATAAATGTTTTCCCATTAATTTTATTAATAGTATTAAGGGCATAATTGAGAAAAACACAATAAATACTTCATTGGAATCCTAAAGTGACAATTATTTTGAAAAAAAAAAATTCTCTAGAAAGACAAATAAAATAGGAAGGAGGGAGTATTTTTTCAAAAAAGTTATGAAAATGGGGTTTAATATGATATATTTGTTCAAATTCAAAGTCAAATATTGATTGAATTATAGTATAATGGATGAAATAAAATTGATGAAAATTATACTATGTGTGATATTTTAGACAAAATACATGAAGTGAGATTTATTTTCAAATTTTTTTTTTCTCAACCAACGTTCATTTAAATATCTCATATTTATCTTTTGATGTAAATATATTATACAAAGAGCACCGGGAATTGAAGAAGAAGCAAAGAGAGCAAAAAGTGGAGAGAGTCTTGTATTGAAAGCCACATCTCACCGCACTGCGTCCCCAATTTAAAAATAGTAAATAAATTATATTTAACTCTTAATAATTACATTAAATAATATAATATAATTTGTTCCCACCACCACCACCTCCTCCATTGCAGCTTTTCCTCCTTCCCAATCTCAATTTTTGGATTTCTTAATGATCGCCGATTCCGATTTCGTAATCTACAAGTAACGGATCGCTGATCGGAGGTTGCGATTTTAATTTCTGTGTGAATTTCTGCGATCGAATCATGTCGGGATGCCCATCGTCTTCGTCGGGATCGGAGGAAGAAGATGAAGGAATCGACTCGTACAGAAAAGGTGGGTACCACGCCGTCAGAATCGGCGATTCTTTCGCCGGCGGTCGGTACATCGCTCAGCAGAAACTCGGCTGGGGTCAGTTCTCCACCGTTTGGCTCGCTTACGATACTCAATCATCTGTAAGAATTTCCTCTTTTTTTTTTTTTTTTTTTTTTTTTTTTTTATTTTACCAATTTCTGTGGATGACATTGTTTGGATTATATCTCTTGTTTGTGACTGTGAGTACCTATTGATGTGCAAATGCAATTTAGAAAGATATCTTTGTATTTTTTGAATTAGCTGTATTAATCGCGATTGGATCGATGCTTGGTTTGTTTGTCGTCGTTCGTATTGATGATCTCGAGAAGGTAGTTATTTCATGAAAGGAAATGCGTGGACTCACTAGTTTTGAAGTTCATTAACTTCAACGCGGAATGATAGTTGTTACACGTGTTCTTAATCATGGCTGATGAATGAATGATGTTATAATAATAAGTATAGCTTATTTGACGTGTTGTGATCCCAGCCTTTTCAAATTTGATGTCTTGTTTCTGAAAAATAACAATTCACGTGTAATTTAAGAAGTAATTCGATGCTGTTTCGTATTTCATACTACTTGTTAGATGCGGAAAAAAAGTGCTTTTAGTACGCAAAGTACTAACTGCAAGATTTGACTCGGGGGATCGTTTCATTTTCAGTACTTACTTTTCGAGAATTATAGCTTTTGTAAATAAATTATTATTTTGCACGATTGCAAGTCGCGTAACATGTTTAATACCAAAACCGGAGTGGATTTTGTGACATTTTCATGTTTGTGGTCCTTTTTGGTGTTTGTGACGACATCTTCGTGTTTGTGGTCCTTTATTATTTCACAGAAATATGTTGCCTTGAAGATCCAAAAAAGTTCGCCTCAGTTTGCTCAAGCTGCACTTCACGAGATTGAGATCCTTTCTGCTGTTACTGCTGGTGACCCGTCGAACATTAAATGTGTCGTACACTTAGTGGACCACTTTAAACACGCGGGCCCAAACGGGCAGCATTTATGCATGGTCCTGGAATTCCTAGGTGATAGTTTGCTCCGCCTTATCAAGTACAACCGTTACAAAGGCCTTGAATTCAACAAAGTTAGGGAGATATGTAAATGCATTTTGACTTCTCTCGATTATTTGCACGGCGAACTAGGACTTATACACACTGACCTCAAACCCGAAAACATTCTTCTATGCACCACCATTAATCCGTCAAAAGACCCAATTAGGTCAGGGATGACTCCCACGCTTGAAAGGCCCGAGGGAAACGCGAATGGAGGAATATCCATAAGTACAATCGAGAAAAAACTAAAACAAAGGGCAAGAAGGGCAGTTGCAAAAATATCAGAGAGGCGAGTTTCCATGGGAGGGGTGGGCATGGTTCCCAAGCCTGCTAGATGCTTGGATGGGATAGACTTGAGATGTAAGGTTGTGGATTTTGGAAATGCGTGCTGGGCGGATCGGCCAATCGCTGAAGAGATTCAAACAAGGCAATACAGAGCTCCAGAAGTTATACTTCAGTCTGGTTATTCGTTTGCTGCTGATATGTGGTCTTTTGCTTGTACTGCATTTGAGCTCGCGACTGGTGAGATGATGTTTACACCCAAGACTGGTCAAGGGTTCAGTGAGGATGAGGTAATCATTTCACCCGATTTCATGCTTATATGCATTATAGCATGCTTCTGACGAGCTCGTTGCTCTTGTGTTCCTCACTTAATTCTACAGAAATGCTTTAAATTTGAAATCTAAAGCTTTTTTATGTAAGATACAGAAACTAGAGTTAAATATTTTATGAAAGAAAACCCAACTATGTTTGTAAATTACTAGCGTTGATGTTTATTTTCATATACAAATTGCACATATATGGAAAACAGAACGAACGGTTAAAACAGTATTTAACTATTTTTAATTTCGAAACTTTGATATTTTTTTCGTAAAAACTTCAATGGCAGTTTCTGTAATTTACCTTAACTTTAAGTGTACTGATATGGTCAAGTTGAGATTATTAGGAGTATATTGGTGATTGGTCGATGTAGCTGGTTGTACTTTAAGTGAGTAATGGCCCTTATCTCATAGAAGCTCATATATGCAGTTTCAAGAATCGGAAATTTAGGGAGCAAAAAATTCAAATATGAGTTGCGTTGAAATCCTAGTTATTATTCTTCTTTCAGATTTATATAGCTAGTTTGACTAGAAATGGTAGCAGTTGACTTGTGATAAAAACAAAAAGTTGTGCTTTTGCAGGATCACCTTGCTATGATGATGGAGTTCCTTGGAAAGATGCCACGGAAGGTAAACACGTAAATCTCATTTCTCTATATTACTCGAACGACATGCAAGATTTTGCTGACCACCATTCTTGATGGTTTGAATAAAAGATCGCCACAGGTGGGGCCCGATCTAAAGATTACTTTGATAGATATGGCGATTTGAAGAGGATTCGAAGGCTCAAGTATGGGTCTCTTGATCGGCTACTTATTGAAAAATATAAATTTTCTGATGCTGATGCTCGTGAACTTGCGGATTTTCTCTCTCCCATTCTTAATTTTGAGCCGGAAAAACGGCCTACTGCCCGGCAGTGCCTGCAGCACCCATGGCTCAATATCGAAAATCAGACGCATGGTGAGGTAAAGAGCGAATCCAGCGTTGAAAAGGTGAATGTTGGAATGAGCAACCTGCAAATTAAGTTGCACAAGTGATGTATGAAAATGAAAGACAGTTTTTTTCCCACATGTTTTGAGTTTTGTTGTTCGTGGTTAATTTTTTTTTTGGATTATTCGGTCGGAGTCTTTGTTATATTTGATTTATTGACTAGTTGAGATGTAGTATATATATTATGTGATTAGCACGATAAAAATGTTAACACGTGATTGAGAAACTGATATTCAAGTGCCGAATGTGTATGGCCGGCATTTGTAAATGTATCGAGGTAGTTGCTTCATAGATGTGGATTTTCATCGAACAATTTGATGATGGTTTTCTTGCTTTATGATTGAACATTGAGAAAAAGGAAGCTCCAAAGTGACTTGGCTGCAGATCTCGTACTCTTGTATATTGTTACCCTCGAAGAAAAATCCAGAAATATCAAGCTGAAGTCAGAGTGAAGCTGATTATTTTGCTGGAATTGTAATAGAGTAGCTGGATTTTGGTGCTTCAAAGGACAATGGTTTACTAGAATTGTGTGATATTATGATAGCTGCTTTGTGTGATAATAATCTTGTATTAGGAGTTTTGAACTGTATAATTGTACTCCCTTTTGCAATTTATCTTGATTATAGAACCTCCAACCCACACCGACACCCCGATTTGAATATCAGTAATTTTATTTCATCATGGAATAAAAATAACTTGTTGAGAAAATGAATCCTAAATCTTAAAATGTGGCAACTTATTTTTTTTAGTGAATACTAGTGATGTTACATGAAATATATTGAATAGCATCTCGCTATATATTTATGCATATAGAATTAATATCATGGTAAATAAAATAGAGAGTCGTTGGGTAAATTAGGTTAATCGTATGTGACAGGCTTGAAAATTAGCTGATACTTAAATGCTAGCATGATGGACTAGAAACTGAATGTCTTTGACACGAGCACTTGTCTAGTTTGAGAAGAAATGAGGTACTATAAATAAGACTAGTGTTTCCTCAGCTAGGGAGAATTAATAACTCCATTGGATTTTAAGGGTTTTGGATGTGAGAGAAAGGACCACATGGAAATCAGTTTTCTACTTAACTCTTGGATGAATCATAGGCAATTTTAATAGTATTTGCGTTACTAAGTGGGCCAACATATTTGATGTAAGAGCCTGTCAATTTTAATGAATCATAGGTCAATTTTAATAGTGTTATAAATAAGGGCGAATGGCAAAAATGCCCATTACATGGAACTTAAATGCATTTTGGTCCAAAAAAAAAAAGTCTCTCAATTCGAAACTCTTTCATGCTTCAAAGATTTTAAAATCCAAGTTGAGAAATTTTCCGGTTCAAAATAAAAAAATTGAGGAGTGATCGTGGTGGAGAATATTTATCTTCTTTATTAGAAGAATTTTGTTGAATCCCTGGGATTAGACATCAATTGACGGCCCGGTATACACCGCAACAAAATGGTGTGGCGGAGCGAAAAAATCGAACAATCATGGATATGGTTCGGTGTATGTTGAAAAAGAAAAATATTCCATCGGAGTTTTAGGCTGAAGCGGTCGATTGTGCCGTTTATTTGATCAACCGAACACCGACGAAGAGTTTGGAGAATTCTACTCCAAATGAGGTCCGGTATGGTAAGAAGCCAAATTTTAGTCATCTTAAAACATTTGGTTGTCTTGCATATTCACATATTCTAAATGCTACGAGGACCAAGTTCGACGATAAAACCGAAAAATGCATTTTCATTGGGTACAGTGAGAGGTCAAAAGCTTACAAGCTTTACAATTCTCAAACGAAAAAAATTGTGATAAGTCGTGATGTTCGTTTTGATGAAAAATCCTCTTATGATTTTTCAAAAAATTCAGAATCATTAACTTGGCTGACCCTTGGAGTTGAAGAAGGCGATTCTCAAGCAATGCAACCAAGTGATGGTGAAAATGAGTCTCCACAAAATTCACCATCACCCCAGCCAAGAAAAATGAGGAGTTTGAGAGAAATCTATGATGAAACAGAGGAGGTGAATGCAACAAATCCTATTTTCTTTGCATTCTTTGCCGGGATGATCAATTCCTTTTGAAGAAGCCTGAAAAGAATAAAAATGGAATCAAACAATGAAAGAAGGGATCAAGGCGATTGAAAAGAATGAAACTTGGGAGCTCACACCTTTACTGATACGCGTTTTCCTCACGTATAAATTACCGCAAGTATACGGTATCGCATTTTGCAGAACAGTGGTTCCGGATATCGATCCACAGGGACCTTGTAGATTCAAATGTTGAGTAGTGTAATTATATTATCGTTATATTATCTAGCCGATCGTAAATAAGTGGATTGGTGAGAAACCCTAATTTAAAAGCATGCAAGAACGTAAACATGCAAATATAAAATGTACGTAAAATAAAGTAACGACAACTCAACGCGGGGGACTTCGATTTAAAAGGGACTTCTAGGGCCAAATCCACCTAGATATAATCAACAACGATCGACAAATCCGCTATCTAAAATCACGTTCCTATTCGTTAACCCAGACGCTAATATACTCTAACCCCCGTCTCCAGTGTAGCTAGAGTCTACCCACAGGTCCGACGTCTCCGTTCAGAACCTGCTATTAAGAGAGCATTTAGGTCAAGTCCTTAAGGGCTACCCGAAGTGCATCACGTCTCCGTTTCCACACCCCGGGCTATGTTTTCCTAACTTCAAACAAGAAATCCTCTCTCGAGTTCATTCCTATTTAATATCAGTCTGAGAGCTGATCAACACAATCAGAAGCATTTAATACAGGAAAACATAAACGAAATCAAAACATGACAAATAGAAAGTAGAAATGACGATCGAAATCAATATATACAAGGCTTCATTACCCTAGAAGAAAATGTTCTTAGTTCATAACAAACATAGTATCAAAAGAATGTACAAAGGAAATGAAGAACAAAACGTAAAGAAATTGCGTAAGAAAAACCCAAGTCGGAACCCCCGTTGATGATTCCCGCGAAGAACCGTCGAAAACCGTAAAAAGTCGAAGTGAATGAAGAGTGAGGGCTTGCTTCTATTTATAGTAAATTGCAAAGCTTCCTCAAGAAGCTTTGCAATTTAAAATATCTGCCCTTGAAAATCGTGCCAGATCGCGATCCAATAAAGTCAGATCGCGATCTGGCTTCTTGAAAAAAAACGTGAACCGCCTTCCAGATCGCGATCCAATAAGTGCGGATCGCGATCTGGCCCCAAAATCCCGATGCTACTGGAATTTGACACCAGATCGCGATCCGACTTTCCTGGATCGCGATCTGGGTCTGAACTTTGCTTGCTACTGGAATTTGCCCCCAGATCGCGATCCGACTTCCCTGGATCGCGATCTGGGTCTTATTGACCACTTTCTCGGCTTGAAAAATCGGTTTCGCTTCCAAATGGCTTCGACTTGGCAACAAAAGCTAACAAAACCTAAAAAAAGAAATAAAACAAGAAACGCAATAATATATACAAATAAAGCCGAAACTCGGACGAACGAAGACCAAAACTCGAAGATTCGATAAGCAAAAATCGTGCAAAACGAACACTTATCACACCCTCAAACTTAGATCTTTACTCGTCCCGAGTAAATCAAAATGAAACTACAACGAAAATGAAATAAAAACAACAAACTAAACTAGGCCACTAACGTAGGGAAACACGATTGCATTTAGCGTATGCAACAAGCCTTTGAACCCCTGGGTACCCCCAAAGGACGAGTTGTGTCTCGTGAGGGTTTTCAGGCAACACACCCACAAAGTTGCCGGATTGGTCAAAGCATTGCAATTAATTCCAAAGATGAAACGAGCTAGATAACCTAAAATCTTAGAATGGCATACGGCTTAAGGTATTCGACTTTCTTACCGACGCAATTAGTTGTTTCTACACCAAAATGAAAGATAGACTCAAGAATCCGTAATTAAACAATAAACACAATTATCGAGGGTTTTGAGTAGAAATGCGGGTGAAAAGTAAGTTTTGATTCAGAGATTCAAAAACTCGAGTTGGGCATAAGTAGGTCTATTTATTCAAATAAAAGAAATGACAACTACAATATTTTTGGTGATTTTCATCACAACTTTTTCCTTTTTTCATTTTTTTTTGAAACGGGCATAATCGTGACTCGTGCAAGGCCCGACACCACTGTGTTATCTCCCTGACCCATTTATCGAACTTTAGTCCAAGAAACCCCCAAGCTCGACAGCTCGAGAGACTTAGGCGACGAGGTGCACCCAACGGGTTAAGCTCGAGTCAGAAAGGCGGGGAAATCAGAGCGTGAATCACAACAATACCACAAATTATTATTTTTATCTTTTTTTTTTTTTTTTTTTTTTTTTTTTTTTTTTTTTTTTTTTTTTTTAATGACAAACATAAAATAAAAACGTAAAGACCACTGATAGAACTTTTAGCCAACAACTGCAAATCGTGAATACATAATTCAATTCTAACTCGCCCCCCCAAACCTCAGACTATTATACCCCTCAGAAAAGTGCGCTCAAGCTTAATCGGAAAGGATTCGAAAGGCTATCCACACAAGTTGCAAAAACGCAGTCGGAAGGTTCATCTATAATTAGCCGGTTATCCATAATTTCAATTTTAAAATCAACTAGCCCATCTACTAATTCATTAATTGCTTTGCTTCAAAAGAACCCGGAAATGCAACTTACACTCGATCCTAAATGAAATGCATGTGACAAACATAACACAAAAACGGAATCAAAATACATAAACGAAACTAAATTATATGATATGCATGCAAAAGACCAAATCAAAATAAGATAAATAAAATAAAATAAAAACAAAGTCTAGCAAAGATACATCGTAAACGAAATATCAATCCAACGACTTATCCCAAAACAAACGAAAAAAAAAAAAAAAAACAAACAAGTTCAACACACACCACCCTCAAACTTAAATTCTAGCATAGTCCCTATGCTCAAAAGCAGAATAAAAAAATAAAAGGGATAGAAAACACAACGTCCCCTAGTTGTCGTGATCGTCCTCGTGGGCTCCTCCCTCCTCTTCCGGTCGTCCCCGCTCGTACTCCTCCCAGGCCTGTGCCACCAGTGTAGTGGCCGCCGCTTGTGCTTGCTCGTCGGCGGCGGAGGTTGATGCTCCATCATATCGGGGCCGTGGTGGGAACGGCCGTGGCTCGACAATGTCATCGGTCCTGCACTGAAGCGCTGCAGCCATGGCCTTCATCATTTTCTTGAACCATCCCACATTTTCCTCCATAACATCCATCCATTGGCCGACATACTCCGGGAGCTGTGGTTCTGCTTCTTGTCTGCCTCTTCTGCCCCTTTGTTCTGGTCGAGCCGCATGAACACCTGAGGGACCAGCATCTGGCAAGTCTGAGTCGCCCTCGCCTAGGGGTCCACTCGCTGGCTGGAGCTTGTGGTAAGGGAAGATAGGCTGTGGTGACCTGGTGAGCCGGTCATCCGCGTATGTGGGGACCCCTGCACGATCACACAGTGTAGTGATAAGGGAAGGGAACATCAGACCTAGAGAGGTATCACCTAAGCATCGTCGGATCTCAGCGTGTATGATCGCGCCCACATTCACAGGTGTCCTCTTCATAATGGCGTACATCAGTGTAAGACGTGGGGCATAGGTCTTGGCCGTCGATTTTGTGGGCATTAGCCTGCTACTGACGAAGTACATCCAAACCTTCGCTTCTCTTGAAAGTTCTCCCCGACGAAACCAGTGCTCTCCTTTTTCCCACTTCGAACCCCTAGGGCAAAGAGTCTGAATCAGCTCCTCATAGGTCGTTGCCATCTTCAGTTGTTGAAACGGCTCGGTCGAGACTTCGGGTAGGTGGAAAAACTTGTTGATTGTAGCAGCGTCATAGCGCACCTCTTGGTTTCGAAGAACGACCACCGACCCCGGGTGAAAACCGGCATTGGCATAGAAGAGCCTCACTAGATTCTCGTTGTAGTCCTCCGGTCGTTTGGCCAAGTACTTCCATTGTCGACGATCAAAGTTTTCGAAGATCGAATCTTTTGGCATGCCATCGAGATCTAATTCCCTTTCTGGAACAAACGGTCGGCTATGGCGACGTATGAATTCCCTTTTGGCCTCGACGTTCACGTACAAAAACTCATCTCCCGGTTCGAGGACTACGCGGTCAAGGATGGTGTGTTGATTCGCACGGGATCCCATCTCAAGTTGCACGTTTCCCGTGCGTGGGGTTTGTTGCTCTTCCGGCACCTGAGATGGTGGTGGTGCGCTCGAAGTGCCCTCTTGGCTTCCCGTGCCTCGAGAAGCTGCCTTTTTCTTCGGTGCGGCTTTTCCCTTTGCCGGAGCCTTCTCCTTGGGTTGGGCTTTTTTTGTGGTTTCGCCCGTCTTTAAGAGTTTCTTGGCCGGCGACGTCATTTCGTTCGACTTTGTGCGAGATGGAGGGTCGAAAGCCTTTGGAAGTTGGTTCGGGAATTTTGTCGAACACTTGGCGTGCCCAACTTGGTAATCCTTTTGATTTCCACCGGTTGTTTGGTACCTATCCCTCCTACATCAATCACAACACCCAAGTGAGAATCCACCACCACAATCAACAATAGGTAGCTAAACAATCAACCCAAGTAATTCAAATCTTTATTTTATCCTTTATTTCGAAATTAAGAACAATAGGGCAATTCCTATATCTAAACATTGGTTCACCCGCAAATTCATGTTTTGAATCCCAACACCAAGTACAAATTCACGGACAAGCATACACAATTAACAAACAAGGGGAAAAAACATGAAATTTTGGTGAAATTCGAAAAAAAATTGAAGAAAATAAAAGAAATGAGGATTAGATTGAAAATTTACCTTTTCTTGAAGATTCACCCACAAATTCTTGGAATAAATGTGCAAATCGTGAATTTGTGATGATCAAGTGTGTGATTGATGTGCTTTTTATGAAAGAAATTGAAGATTTTGAAGTTGGGGAGGGGTTAGGGTTTGGAATTTAGAAAAGGGGGAATGAGGAAATGAAAGGGGATTTGTGAATTTGAACTGTTTTTCGTCCCCAGATCGCGATCCACAATACCCGGATCGCGATCTGGGTCTCACCTTGCAGCTTCTGGAAAAAGGCCCCAGATCGCGATCCGGCGTTCCTGGATCGCGATCTGGTCCTTAAAATTTCAGCTTCTGGAAAAACGTCCCAGATCGCGATCCGACATACCTGGATCGCGATCCGGGCCCAAAATCCGCCGCTTCTGGAAAAACGTCCCAGATCGCGATCCGACATACCTGGATCGCGATCCGGGCCCAAAACTGGCTGCTACTGGAAAAACACCCCAGATCGCGATCCGACTTACCTGGATCGCGATCCGGGACACCTAAAACCTGGCAAAACGAAAATTTAAATGGGTGAGATAGAGGTGTTGAACCCTAAATTATAAAGATGCACGAAAAAGGCTAAAAAAAATTAAAAACGAAAACAAGAAAAAAGGAAAATGACAGAATATGAGCAACAATGGGTTGCCTCCCATTTAGCGCCTGTTTTACAGTCGACGGCTCGACTTCTTTTGGATTTATTGGGAGAAAATTAGTGCGACACGCTCCACTTCCTCGGGAGCACCATTCGGGTAGTAATGCTTAACTCGTTGCCCATTCACTTTGAACGACGGACCGTCTCGTCCTCGTATTTCGATAACTCCTTGTGGGGTTGCGCTTAGGACTACGAATGGTCCCGACCAACGGGACTTGAGCTTTCCCGGAAATAGTCGTAGCCGAGAATTGAATAGCAGGACTTGGTCACCTGCCCGGAACTCTCGCTTCGTAATTCTTTTGTCATGCCACTTTTTCGTCTTTTCTTTGTAAATCTTGGCATTTTCGTAAGCATCATTTCTGAACTCCTCCATTTCGTTGAGTTGAAGCAATCGACGATCGCCGGTAGCTGTTTGATCGAAATTGAGCTTTTTGACTGCCCAATAAGCTCGATGCTCCAATTCCACTGGCAGGTGGCACGCTTTCCCATACACGAGTTTGTACGGAGACATCCCAATCGGTGTCTTGAATGCGGTTCGATAGGCCCAAAGTGCATCATCGAGCTTCAATGCCCAATCTTTTCGGTTCGTGCTCACGGTCTTCTCCAGAATCTGTTTGATCTCTCGGTTTGACAACTCAGCAAGGCCATTTGTCTGTGGATGATAGGCAAGCGCAATTTTGTGTCGGATTCCCAACTTGTTCGTGAGATTAGTGAGCAGTTTGTTGCAGAAGTGAGATCCTTCATCGCTAATGATCGCCCTAGGTGTCCCAAACCTTGAGAATATGTTCTTGTGGAAGAACTTGAGGACCGTACGAGCATCGTTGGCTGTGGTGGCAATCGCTTCGACCCATTTGGACACGTAGTCCACGGCAAGCAGAATGTATAACTTTCCGTTCGAAGAAGGGAATGGTCCCATGAAGTCTATGCCCCAAACATCGAAAAGCTCCACCTCTTGCATGTTGTTCAAAGGCATTTGGCTTTTGTTGGATAGGTTCCCTGTTCGTTGGCATCGATCACACCGTTTCACGAACTCGTAACTATCTCGGAAAAGGGTTGGCCAAAAGAAGCCTGACTGCAGAACCTTGGCGGCAGTGCGAGATTCCCCGTGATGCCCGCCACAGGGTGAAGAGTGGCAATGTGTGAGAATCTCACGTACTTCTGTTTCCGGAACACATCTTCGGATGACTCGATCGGGGCCGGTTCTGAAAAGCAATGGCTCGTCCCAAAGATAGAAACGACTGTCGTGAAGGAATTTTTTCTTTTGGTGATACGATAGATCGTCAGGAATGATTCCACTGGCCAAGAAGTTGGCCACATCAGCATACCACGGAGTGTGAGTACTAATGGCGAGCAGTTGCTCGTCTGGGAAGGATTCCTGAATATTTCCTTCGGCTGGAACTTCTTCTAGTATGAGTCTGGAAAGATGATCTGCTACCACATTCTCGCTCCCCTTCTTGTCTCTGATTTCCAAGTCGAACTCCTGGAGTAGGAGTACCCATCTGATGAGTCTGGGCTTGGCGTCCTTCTTTGCGAACAAGTATCGAATAGCTGCGTGGTCGGTGTAAATGATCACCTGAGACCCCAAAATATACGGTCTGAACTTGTCAACAGCATAAACGACAGCAAGCATTTCCTTTTCGGTCGTTGAATAGTTCTTCTGTGCCTGGTCAAGTGTACGACTCGAATAGTAGATGGCTTTGAAGATTTTGTCCCTCCTTTGTCCCAATACAGCACCTACAGCATAGTCGCTCGCATCGCACATGATCTCGAATGGTTCCTCCCAATTGGGAGTAATCATAATCGGTGATTGGGTTAGCTTCTCCTTGAGAAACGTGAAAGCCTGCAAACAAGCAGAATCAAAATCAAAGACAGCTTCCTTCTCAAGCAAATGACATAATGGTTTTACTATTTTCGAAAAATCTTTAATGAATCTACGGTAAAACCCAGCATGCCCTAAAAAACTTCTAACTCCCTTGACATCCTTTGGTGGAGGCAATTTTTCAATCGTTTCGATTTTTGCCCTATCCACCTCAAGACCCTTTTTCGAGACCTTGTGACCTAGAACAATACCTTCACGAACCATAAAATGACATTTTTCCCAATTTAAAACAAGGTTCGTTTCTGTACATCGTTTTAAAACAAGTTCTAGATTGTGCACACAATGATCGAAAGACGATCCAAACACAGAAAAATCATCCATAAACACCTCAAGAAACTCTTCTACCATATCGTGAAATATAGACATCATACAACGTTGAAAGGTAGCAGGCGCATTACACAAACCGAAAGGCATCCTACGAAATGCAAAAGTACCGTAGGGGCAAGTAAAAGTAGTTTTCTCTTGGTCTTCCGGGGCGATTGAAATTTGATTGTACCCCGAATAACCATCAAGAAAACAGTAATACTCGAAACCTCCTAGCCTGTCTAGCATTTGATCGATAAAGGGAAGGGGGAAATGGTCTTTTCTAGTGGCTGCATTCAATAATCGGTAATCGAAGCATACACGCCACCCAGTGACTGTTCTAGACGGAATAAGTTCATTTTTGTCATTCACAATAACCGTCATCCCACCCCTTTTTGGCACAACCTGCACCGGACTGACCCACGGACTGTCAGAAATTGCATAAATCATACCAGCGCCTAACAATTTCAAGACTTCTTTTTTGACTACCTCTTTCATTGACGGGTTTAACCGCCTCTGAGGTTGGACTCTTGGTTTATAGACGTCTTCCATTAGAATTTTGTGTTGAACAATAGACGGGCTAATTCCCTTAATATCCTCAATAGACCAACCTATAGCTGACCTATATTCTCTAAGGACCTCCAGCAGTGTGTTTGTTTCGGACTCGCTCAAACTAGAAGAAATAATCACCGGATAAGTCTTGTCTGCTCCAAGAAAAGCATAACAAAGATAATCCGGTAATTGCTTCAATTCCAGTACGGGAGCCGTTTTCACACTAACTGGTATCTCGGGGACGATCCCTACCTCGTCTATACCTAAAATCTCGGCACACTCAAGAAACAACACACAATCAAGCACATCATTTTCAATAGGGGTTTCAGGGGAGGCAGAATGCAAATCAATAGAGTTAACAATGCAGTGCTCAACAGAATCACATAATTCATACAAATCAAAAAAGGAGGAAACACAGTCCTCGATCACATCTATTCTACTGCAATGCTCAACATGCTCAGAGTGTTTAAATGCATCTGTCAAATTAAAAACAACTTCTTCCCCATTTACCCTAAGCATTAAAGATCCTAATTCCATATCAATCATCGCCTTACCAGTGGCTAAGAATGGACGACCTAAAATGATTGGTGCTTCATCATCTTCAGGCATTTCAAGTACCACAAAATCAACAGGCAAAATGAATTTATCTACTTTAACTAGCACATCTTCTACAATCCCATCGGGATATTTCAATGAACGATCAGCTAGCTGTAGAGTCATGCGAGTGCGGTTCAAATTTCCTAAGCCCAGTTTTAGAAACACAGACATAGGCATCAAATTAATACTTGCCCCCAGATCACATAAAGCTTTATCGAAAGTAGAATTGCCAATAATACAAGGAATAGTGTAACTCCCTGGATCTTTCATTTTTGGTGGTAGATTCGACTGAAGAATGGCACTGCAAGTTGCCGTGAGTGTCACTGGTGTGTCTTCTTCGATTCGAATTTTCTTGGATAGGACTTCCCTCATGAACTTGGTGTAGTTTGGCATTACCTCCAAGGCTTCTGCAAAAGGGATGTTGATTCGAATCTGCTTGATCTTTTCAATGAACTTCTTCAATTGATCCTTGAACTTCTTCTTCTTCTGTCTTTCTGGAAAAGGAATGGGAGTTATCATAAGAGGAGGATTATCAGGAAAAGAAATGTTATTGGGCTTACTAGCCTCTTTTGTATTACTCCCTGAGATGGTAATTTCCGGCTCGACCGGGGTCGATTGAACAGCTGGTCTTGGTGACTCGTCTGTTGGATAAGGAGGATCGGTCATTTGCAAACCACTTCGGGTGGTTATGGCTTGACAGCTTTCCTTTGGATTGACTTCGGTATTGCTCGGAAATCCACCCTTGGCCATTGTGGACATGGATTGGGCGATTTGCCCTATTTGCTTTTCCATGTTCTTCATTGTTGATTTCAGGCCCTCCATTTCCTGTTCTTGTCGGTGAAGACGATCGTCATACGTTGTCCCTCGTTGCTCTCTTTGATGGTTGAAATCGAGAGGTGGTTGTAGAGCATTTTTCGGATTGGCATAGGAGAAGTTCTCGTGGTTCCGAATTCCCGGGTGGTAATGAGTAGGGTTTTGGTTCTGATTGTTGGTTCCTCGGAAATTGTTGAATCGGTGGTTCATAAAGTGTGCCTGCTCCCAATCGTCGTTTGTGGCTTGCGAGGTACTTGCTGCTGCTACTCGTTCGGTCTGTGGCCCTCGAACTGAAATTTGGGCGACCTGATTTGATAGGATCGCTAATTGTGCTGAAACTGCGGCTAAAGGATCGAGTTGGTGGACTCCGGCCACCTTTTGTATACCACTCCGTTCGGACGGCCAATGGTAAGCATTTTCACACATTCGCTCGACAATGTCTCGAGCGTCTGTGGGAGTCTTGTTTTGCAATGATCCACCTGAGGCTGCATCGACTAGAGATCGGGCTGGCTGATCGAGCCCATTGTAGAATAACTCCATTTGATCCCACGGGTTGAATCCGTGTTGAGGGCATTGTCGTAATAAGTCTTTGAATCTCTCCCAAGACTCGTGCATCGGCTCTTGGCTCATCTGTCTGAAATTGCCTACATCTCTTCGTAGTTGTGCGGTCTTTGAGGGTGGAAAGAATCGTGCCAGAAAGGCTTGTGATAATTCTTCCCAACAGGTGAGTGATCCTGGATTAAGACTCAGAAGCCAACTCTTCGCTTTGTCTCTGACAGAAAATGAGAATAGCTTCAACCGAATGGCATCATCAGAAACGCCGTTAACTTTGATCGTGTCACAAATTTCCAAAAAATTGGCAAGATGGAGATTCGGATCCGCAGTGGCTGCTCCGGAGAATTGGTTCGCCATGACCATGTTGATTAGCCCCGTCTTCAGCTCGAAGTTATTTGCGGCTATCGTCGGTTTCCTGATTCCCGAATAGTTCTCATTCATAGCTGGAGTTCGGTATTCTCGCATTGTTCGCTCGGGTGGCAGGTTCGGTCTTGGCTGCTCGTGATCTCGTCCTGGCTCTTGATCGTACTCAAAGGCCAGGTGCTCTGGATTTCCTTGATCTTCGGCCATTGGTTCACTTTGTTGGTTGCGCGTGGCCCTTAGTCTACGTAATGTCCTTTCAATCTCGGGATCGTAAGGTATGATTTCCAAATTTCGACGCCTGGGCATAAACAAAGTGAGTGGTTAAGATCAAGGTAAAAATCGAAAATAAAACAAGTAAATGGCTAAAGTAATACTCAGATAATAGGTAACACTATCAGCAAAGATTAAATCAAATTGGTCCCCGGCAACGGCGCCAAAAACTTGATACGCGTTTTCCTCACGTATAAATTACCGCAAGTATACGGTATCGCATTTTGCAGAACAGTGGTTCCGGATATCGATCCACAGGGACCTTGTAGATTCAAATGTTGAGTAGTGTAATTATATTATCGTTATATTATCTAGCCGATCGTAAATAAGTGGATTGGTGAGAAACCCTAATTTAAAAGCATGCAAGAACGTAAACATGCAAATATAAAATGTACGTAAAATAAAGTAACGACAACTCAACGCGGGGGACTTCGATTTAAAAGGGACTTCTAGGGCCAAATCCACCTAGATATAATCAACAACGATCGACAAATCCGCTATCTAAAATCACGTTCCTATTCGTTAACCCAGACGCTAATATACTCTAACCCCCGTCTCCAGTGTAGCTAGAGTCTACCCACAGGTCCGACGTCTCCGTTCAGAACCTGCTATTAAGAGAGCATTTAGGTCAAGTCCTTAAGGGCTACCCGAAGTGCATCACGTCTCCGTTTCCACACCCCGGGCTATGTTTTCCTAACTTCAAACAAGAAATCCTCTCTCGAGTTCATTCCTATTTAATATCAGTCTGAGAGCTGATCAACACAATCAGAAGCATTTAATACAGGAAAACATAAACGAAATCAAAACATGACAAATAGAAAGTAGAAATGACGATCGAAATCAATATATACAAGGCTTCATTACCCTAGAAGAAAATGTTCTTAGTTCATAACAAACATAGTATCAAAAGAATGTACAAAGGAAATGAAGAACAAAACGTAAAGAAATTGCGTAAGAAAAACCCAAGTCGGAACCCCCGTTGATGATTCCCGCGAAGAACCGTCGAAAACCGTAAAAAGTCGAAGTGAATGAAGAGTGAGGGCTTGCTTCTATTTATAGTAAATTGCAAAGCTTCCTCAAGAAGCTTTGCAATTTAAAATATCTGCCCTTGAAAATCGTGCCAGATCGCGATCCAATAAAGTCAGATCGCGATCTGGCTTCTTGAAAAAAAACGTGAACCGCCTTCCAGATCGCGATCCAATAAGTGCGGATCGCGATCTGGCCCCAAAATCCCGATGCTACTGGAATTTGACACCAGATCGCGATCCGACTTTCCTGGATCGCGATCTGGGTCTGAACTTTGCTTGCTACTGGAATTTGCCCCCAGATCGCGATCCGACTTCCCTGGATCGCGATCTGGGTTTTATTGACCACTTTCTCGGCTTGAAAAATCGGTTTCGCTTCCAAATGGCTTCGACTTGGCAACAAAAGCTAACAAAACCTAAAAAAAGAAATAAAACAAGAAACGCAATAATATATACAAATAAAGCCGAAACTCGGACGAACGAAGACCAAAACTCGAAGATTCGATAAGCAAAAATCGTGCAAAACGAACACTTATCATTTACCTTCACACAAATCTCCTATTGGTGTGAAATGGGTGTTCAAAACAAAAACCAATCTTGATGGTTCCATCAACAAATACAATGTGAGGCTTGTGGCAAAAGGATACAAGCAAAAAGGAGAAGACTTCAATGAGGTATTTGCTCCCGTTTCAAGACTTGATACAATTCGTTTAATTATCTCTCTTGCGGCTCAAAATGGTTGGAAGTTGTATGAAATGGATGTCAAATCAATATTCTTGAACGGATTTCTACAAGAAGAAATTTATCTTGAGCAACCTCCCGGATTTATTAAAAAGGGAGAGGAAGAAAAGGTGTACAAACTCAAGAAAGCTCTCTATGGCTTGAAGCAATCACCCCGTTCATGGTATGATCGAATTAATGGTTATTTCATTAAATTTGGTTTTGAACGTTGTCCTTTTGAGCATACTCTTTACAACAAAAGGAATTCTAACGCCGGTTTTATGGTGGTGAGTCTTTATGTTGATGATTTAATCTTCACGGGTGATGATTTTGAGATGTTGGCGGAATTCAAAGCTTCTATGATGAAGGAGTTTGAAATGACTGATCTAGGAGAATTGCATCATTTTCCTGGCATTAATGTGGAACAATTAAAAGGAGGAATTTTAATTTCTCAAGAAAAATATGCAAAAGAAACTTTGAAAAAGTTCAAAATGGAGAACTCGAATCCGGTGTCAACTCCTTGCATTACGGGCTTAAAATTAAGCAAAGAAGGTGAATGAAAATTGGTGAACACAACCATGTTTCGAATCTTAGTTGGAAACTTGATGTATCTTACAGCCACTCGTCCCGATATCATGTTTGGTGTAAGTTTGATTAGCATGTTTATGGGGAGAAGCCATATTCAAATCATTGGAAGACGGCGAAAAAAATTCTTCGATATGTCAAATGAACCATTGATTATGGTATTTTTTATGATAAAGTATTTCTTTTAAATTTCATTGCAGATAGTAATCTTGGTGGAAGCGTGGATGATTCAAAAAGTACTTCCGGTTATGTTTTTAATCTTGGAAGTGGAGCAATTTCTTAGAGTTCGAATAAACAACCAATCGTGGCCCTTTCTACAACCGAGGTGGAGTGCATCGCGGCTTCTTCCGCTGGATGTCAAATATGTGGTTGAGAGGAATTCTCAAAACCTTGAGTTTCAAGCAAGATAGCTCGGCTATTTTTCTCTCGAAAGATCCAGTTCTTCACGGAATAACAAAACACATTCGTCTTCGTTTCCATTTCTTAAGGGAATTTGTTCACGAGGGTGAACTCAATCTTGAGTATTGCAAAAGTGAAGAACAACTTACGGATATTTTCACTAAGCCACATGGAGGTCCCGTTTTCTCGAAAAATCTTGAAGGTTTGGGAGTCAAAAGCTAATTCAATTTACGGGAGGCAATGTTGGATATATGGACTTAATGTGAATTCAATATTGGAATTAGTGGCAATTCAATATTGAAAGAAGCGGGCATTAATGTTGGAACAAGTGGGGGATTGAATGTTATAATAAATGTGTGAATTTGAAGCACCATTGTCTAGATGTATCTAGACAATTGTCTTATGATTTTCCTACGTATTAAATTATAATTAGAAGAGTTGTTAGTCTAAGAGTCATCTTGTAATTTATTAGAATATTAATGTACTTCTCGCTATAAATATGGAGTGCTACAGATGATTGTAAGCAAGACAAAAAAAAAACAGAGAGAGAAAGAAGTAATTTTTCCATCCACAAACAATAGTATTATTACTTTCTCTACTCAAAAAAAATTCAAGTCTTCACAAAATCACTAAAATTCAAATTCGGGATTAATCATTTTATCCCATCCTAGTGCCTACAATTTATCTCCCGCAATTCGCAATTCGGATCTTAGGTGTCTGTAACGGCCTCGTACTCTTGTTAATTAACAATAATAATAATTTGGTCATAGTACGTAGCCAAAACCATTAGAATTTGTATTTAGTTTTTACGCATTGAAAAAATTCGTTCAGTTATTAATAGACCAAGACGGGGAAAGTATAAGAATAAGATAAAGAAAACCAACAATCACATGAACCTTGAGCAATTAAAAAGTGATTAAGAGCCTGTTTGGCTTTGAACGCTAATAAACTTTTATGTTTGATAAGTTGTTTTAACAGTTAATAAGCTGTTAGAGCAACTCAAATGCTAAACATCAAAATTGAATTATCAAATCCTCATTTGATATTTGAGATAATATTTTAAAATATATTTAAAACTCACCAACTCCAATCATAGTTATCAAATTTTATTATCAATCGGAAGTTTTTTGGTGATTTTTTTTGTAATTGCCACGTGTCAATTTGTGAATGGTTGATTAGGTAGTTAATTTTTTGATAACTCATTCTGCAGGAAGTATTTTTAGATACAAAGAGATGAAATATCAAAATACAAACTCATTTTGATAACACCATTGGAGAACATAATTTCTAAATTTTAGGAGTCAAATGGTAGTTAAAAGATTTGATAACTGATGCGATCTCTTGTGTATCATAAATATTTCCTACGAAACGTAAGATCTATTCTTTAATATTTGTCTCTTCATTATAAAAACCCTAGCACAAGACGACTATTTAAAGATATAAAACCCTAGAATCCTAATCTAACTAGGAAACATAATTACCTATACTAATTAAATACTAAATAATCTCCTAACTAATCTCCTAACTCACGGCCATATATATATCTAAATATACTAATCTATAAACTATTAATTAAAATAATACTTCAATAATATATTAAATAATAAAATAATAACTAACGAATAAATATACGATATATTAAATATATATCGTATCAAACCACCCCTCTTGAAATGAACCTTGTCCTCAAGGTTCGAATATTTGCAGCTCTCTCTTTTTTGCGCTTCCATCTATGCTTGATGCCATCCAATTTCTTCAAAAATAATTTGTTCTCATGTAGGATGCTGAGAACACGAATCTCAATCAATTGATCGACTACTTCATCACATGTCTCCACCATCGTTGACTCTTTAACGTATTGTTTGTTATGGTCAAACAATTCATTAAACATCATCGAGGAAATATTTGACACTTTTAGTGATACCTCAATCTTCTCAATAGCAATGTTAGATTTCTTAATCTCCTTGAAAATCGTCAATAATCCTTCGTCTTCTTTGTTTTGAAGATCATTGAAATCTCCCAATATCCATCGTAGCTCTTCGTTCTCCTCCCTTGTTAATTCCTCGTCTTCGTCCCAAATTACCTCAAGTGAATCCGATAATTCTTCTTTCGGCTCGTCGTCCCACTTTATCTCAGTTGATTCCGATTCTTCTTCTTTCGGCTCTTCGTCCCACTTTATCTCAGTGGAATTCGATTCTTCTTCTTCCGGCGAACTCACAAAAATCTGGGGTTCTTCGAAAAAATCATCGTCGTCCTCTTCCTCTTCCTCCGGCGATAGGCTCGACAACGGCGGTGGTGATGGTAGCAGTGGCGTTGGCGGTGATGGGCGGCGGTCCCTTCGGCTTTTGTGTTGGCGTTGACGTCGTCCGTGACTTTGTTCGAGCAATTTCTGAAAGTCAATCCGTAATCTCTCTACGGATTTCTCCAATCGCTCCAACCGTCTTGTTTCTGACATCATGATTTTCACAAAGTTTTGATGTGATCTCAACTTTGCTCCAGCGTAGCTTTGATGTAATCGCTGCCTTGCTAACGAAGCGTTGGTGTTATCGCAACTTCGCTCTGATACCAATTGATGCGATCTCTTGTGTATCATAAATATTTCCTACGAAACGTAAGATCTATTCTTTAATATTTGTCTCTTCATTATAAAAACCCTAGCACAAGACGACTATTTAAAGATATAAAACCCTAGAATCCTAATCTAACTAGGAAACATAATTACCTATACTAATTAAATACTAAATAATCTCCTAACTAATCTCCTAACTCACGGCCATATATATATCTAAATATACTAATCTATAAACTATTAATTAAAATAATACTTCAATAATATATTAAATAATAAAATAATAACTAACGAATAAATATACGATATATTAAATATATATCGTATCAATAACTCATTTAATAACTCCATTGAAGTTGCTCTTACATTTTCCTTTTAAAATAAATTTTAATCGTTATAAGACATGAAATAAAAATGGGCAAATGACAAAGAGGGATGTAACAAGGGACTTAAATGCAATTGATCCACAATAGCCTCCATAATATATTTTTTATCAATTTCTTTCATTATACTCTAATTTCCTCAATATTACACATTGACCCGGATTTAAACAAATATATCACATTAACACCCATTTTAATAATTTTTTTTTCAAAAAATACTTATTTTCTGAATTTGTTTTTCTAGCCAGATTCCGACGTTGACTTTTTTTTTCTGAAAACATTTTTTTTTCTGATCCGGCCAGTCAACCGCCGGTGACCGCCCGTCCCCGGCGTTGACTTTTTTATTTTTTGATTTTTTGATTTTTTTGATTTTTGATTTTTTGATTTTTTATCTTCTTAAAAGAATATTCTAATTAATATTATTATGAATATTACTTTCCCGAACAGTAGTATTACGGTTACTAATATTACTGTCACAAACAGTAATATTATTGCATGAGACAGTGATATCACGGTCGGAGACAGTAATATATCGAGATAGCAAAATTGCAGGCCAAGACGATAAAATTAATTAATACAGTAAAATTACTGTCTCAGACAGTAATTTTACTGTTGGAGACAATAATTTTACTGTTGGAGACAGTAATTTAGCAACCAAGATAGTAATATTAATTAAAATAATATTTTTTAAGGAAAACAAATTCAAAAAAAAAAAAAGTCAGTTAACAGTTAAATTACTGTCTCCGACAAATATACCCTTCAAAAATCTTAATTCCAACAAAAATATTACTACAATCTGAGTATCGAGGGTAATGTGCAACCATAATACATTTTTTGAAGGGGGAAGCTCTATTTTTTTCTATTTGTAGGAGGGTTAAAGCTAAAATCAAATTTTTAGAGGGGGTGAAGTGCTATTTGCCCTTTTTCAAATAACATAAAGACAAAACGTACAAAACGCATTTTCTGTGAATTTAAACGATCAAACACTCGTCAGAGAGGGGCTTTTCGTAATTACACATACATGAGGGTGATTTTCGTGAACAGGCCCTGCCTCAGGGGTTTTTTCGCGATTTGCCCTTTGATTAAAACACCCCATTTGCAAAAAAAAAAAAAAAAATAATTTCAACCATATATAAATATGTTTATATATATAGAGAGAAAGCATGTCACGTGATGACAACTATGGGATGAAAGGCAAAAATGAAACAAAAAAAAAAAAAAAAAAAAAAGGATAAATAATTGAAATTGATTATTGAGACAGATATAATAATGTACAGAGCACGGACAGCCCAATTCCAACTGCGATAAAGGCGATTAGATTAAACGGTTATGGCGTGATCCGAGTGCCAGCTGTTGGCGGTTGGCTCTACACACCTTGCTTTCATTTATTGCTGCTCCGCACATAGTTTTTTGTTTGCTTAGATCCATTCTTATATATTAGTATTACTATAATATAATATATATATATATTTTTTTAATATTCAATTAAGAGTTATGATTGTATAAAAATTGTAGAAATATATATAAAATAATTATATTCAATTAAGGTGGTGTTTGCAAAAGGTTATTAAAAATCAGAAGTTGGTGATCGTGAGTTAAGTGTTTATTTTTAAAAGTTGGGAGTTGCAAATTACCTGGAAAATCAACTAAAACAGAAAAGGCATGTACGTTGGTGAGTAGCTTATTTCAAGAAAAGCAAAAGCAAAATTTGTTTTGTAAACACCTAAAAACAAATTATGTGCAGAAAAAAAAAAACTCAGAATTCTATTTTTAATAGCATTTGCAAACACCAACTAAGAGTTAAGACTGGGTAAACCAAATTATAAGAACCAAACTTGTTTGTAACCGAAAACTAGTATTTCTTCCCGTGCACTGCACGGGATGGGATAGCAATTAAAAAGCGAAAGAATAATTCAAATACATAACAATAACAATTATAATTAAAAAAATATATTACATTGTTATAATATACTACGTGTATGGGATAGCAATTAAAAAGCGAAAGAATAATTCAAATACATAACAATAACAATTGTAATTAAAAAAATATATTATATTGTTATAATAAAACGTAGTAGTGATATTTAGATTATAGTATTCATACAAATCTGATATTACAAACACACTTCTTATCAAATTATTTTTCATTTTAATTATATGGCATATAATAAAGAGAAGTAAGTTCTTTTTTTTTTTTTTTTTTTTTTTTTGCGCAAATGTTTAGAATTTAGAAATGTCAACATCAATCATGTGGAAGTTCTTTCAAATATGGCATCACGTCAAAAAATATTTTAATTCAAGTATTTGTATAAATTATATATAAAATAAATGTATAGTTATTAAAATTATAAATTCGACATTTATTAAAATTCTAAATTCGCTATTCAAACTATTAATATTTTCAAATTTCTTATTCATTTATAGAAAGAAAAAAAAATTAAAAAAACAATGAAATTTTCTATGCCTTATTTTATAGATGGATTCGAGGTGCTCTTGTTTTGTAGTATATGCTAATGATTATTTGACTCTTAAATCCCATTTCTCTTGATAATTTGGAAATATTTTATTAATGGGCTTGCGTTTTAATATTTATACTCCTATTTTATTTGTTTGAACAAAATATTTAAAAGTAGCAACACACATAGATTACATCCCCAATCAATTGTCAAACATTTGTAATTTAGTAGTTTGGCTTAATTCCACTTTGTAATCTTGAAATCTAGCATTTTGATACTATATACATCTTTAAAAAAAATTAATAGCACTTTGCATCATTGAATTACATTATATTATTCACAATGCACCATGAACTAAATATTAAAATGCTAAAACAATAAAAATCATAACTAATTACTGACAAAAAAAAAACTATATTTTCTCTAAAAAAATAATCTCACTATATTATTCGATTGATGGATTTTTTTTATTATAATTAGTGGTATAAATTTTTTGAAGAAACTATAATTTTCATATAACTTGATACCTAAATAGTCCAAGTAAATTTATTTTTTTATCTTTTGTGAAAAAAAAAAAGTTAGTATGTATATGGGATATATTTGTATTTTTGTATTTTGTAGTTTTATTATTTAACTAAACTAAACAATATATACACACACTGTTAAACAAACTTTATACCCAATATGAATTAGTCTCACTAACTATTATACTTAGTTTAGCCTTTTGGATTACCATTTAAATTGCAAGTGGTGTTTTTTTGTGTTTGTGTATAGCATGTAGGTCATACTTGATTAAGCAAATCAATTAACATATATAATTATTTGATATATGTCCTCTCAGGCTGATTTAGTTGATGAAGTACAAACAATTTGGTTTCAAATGACTCAAATTCAAATCATCTTACCAAAGTTTTTTCAGTCGACTTTGTCACACATAACAGTATATTTAGAGGGTGTTTGACTAACCTTATTTTAAACAACTGAGAAGCTTTTACATCTGATAAGATATTTTTAGAGCTGATAAGTTGTTATATCTTATTTTTAGTTATTTTTAGGATTAATTTTTAGAGTGCTTGGATAATGAGCTTATTTCTTATTTTTACTTATTTTAAGATCTTAAATAAAAATGTGGGATATATGTATTTTTCTTAAAAAATCTTATTTGCTCTCCAACAGTTTATTTAAAAAAAAGTAAGATTTGTTTTTAAAAAAAATTATCAAACACTTTAGAAGAGTTTATAAGCTCTAAAACGTTTTATAAGTTTAGCGAAACACACTCTTAGTGTAACTATATTTAATGTATTTGAGTAGTTAATTTGAAATTAAAACCTTAACGATTTTTAAAGTTCTCGTAACACCATGATAAATACCTAAAAGACAGGTGATACTTTCGTGCGATTTGCAGGCTATTATTGCACAAACGCGTGATTTACACAATACAACCTATAACTATTGGTTTGGCAGATATGCACAAGGTCCTCAACCTATGAACCAAGTAGACTTATTTCGAGTATGCACACCACGTGTGCAAGTCTTATCCAGCTTACACTAGAAAAAAATTAAGAATCAAATAATTATAAAAAACACATGTTACATGTATGTGTGACAATACCATGTAGATAAGCATGGCTAATTATGTACTTTATCAAATTGATTAGTGCATAATTAAAAACTACTAATATATTAATATGCTTCAAATAAGATACAGTTAAATCTCTATAAATTAATACAGTCGGACTAGGGAAATTCAATTAATTTAGCGAATTATTAAATTATCGAGTTAACAATTTCACACGTTTTCACCAAGATGGGACCGAGAGAAATTATTATTTAATTGAAATTATTAATTTATCGAGTATTAATTTATCGAACATAGGATGGCATAACAGTTGGAGCAAAGTGAACACGTATTAATTGACACATATTCAAATCTCATTGACAATAGTTATTGCATGGAGTTTGTCACACATGGTTAGCCTAATTTAATTTATGTCTTTAGTATAGTTTGCAAGTTATTATACGAGAGTGCACCTATATTGTTGGTTGCAGGTTCCTTTATTCCCATTTTTGCTCATCTTTTAATCATTAAAATTTTATAGTAAATAAGGTTGAGGCATTTTGTATTATTTTCCATAAATCTGCTTTATTTTTTTCTTTTTTTCCGAACACTGACACCGACTCGCTGTCAATGTGTAGTTCACACTCTAAAATTTTCGTCTCAACAAATTATTTTTAGTTCTATACGTGGAGATTTTGAACGCGTACTAGATTAGAAAAACTCGTCACCGAATTTTCTTTTCCGAACGAAAATAAAATTATTGTAAAATAAACAAAACAAAACAAAATTTTCACTCTCGATGGATATAAACAATGTATGAAAATAAATAAATGCAAAACCTTTTCAATCCACAGTGTTTAGATTCATCAATTCCATTGCAATAATATCAGTCACGTAAATCTTATGCTTCCAAATGATGCTTTCTAAAGCGAATCATGAAATTACATAAACACCTACATAAATTGAGAGTAACTTTTACATTTTCATTGTCTGCGTCCAGTAATAAAATGTTATACAAAATAATAATAAAAATAATAATAATAATAATAATAATAATAATAATAATAATAATAATAATAATAATAATAATAATAATAATAATAATAATAATAATAATAATAATAATAATAATAATAATAATAATAATAATAATAATAATTAGGAAGTGGTTTTTGGGCTAATTAAAAAAAAAGGGTAAATTAAAACCACCCCTGAGGTATGGTCAATTTACGAAAAAAACCCTCTTGTTTGGATAATTACATCTACCCCTCAACTATGATTTTTTCTTACACCTCCACTCTTATGGTGTCAAATTCAACATAATCATCTAGATTTCATGGAATGTGCTCTAGTTTATACTCATTTTGTGTAAAAATACAGTTTCTGATGCATCACAATCTAATATATACAAGCCAAAAAACACATATTATGATCATCTTACTTCAAAATGTGGAGTTCGAATTGGATAAAACGGTTACAAAAGTGATAATATTCCATATTATATCGAAGATTCCACTAAATTTGAAACTGGATTAGTAGTTGAGGGGGTGATTGTAATTACCCAAACAAGAGGAGAGTTTTCGTAATTTAACCATACCCCAGGAGGTGGTTGTAATTTACCAAAAAAAAAAAAAAAAGTTAATGGTCAACACTAGTCAAAATTAGATGGCAAAGGTCATTTCTGGAAAACAGAAAAAAAAAACACGCAGTAAAAAGTGAAAAATTGTAAATGAAAATAGAAAAAGAAACGCTGAGCCGCTGAGTAGATCTGTAGATAAAACCATAAATCAATGACGTCTTTTTCTTCGGACCAAAAATCAATTATCCAGCAAACCCACCCCCCTCGCCCCCCACCCCCACCCCCACCCCCACCCCCTTCTTCTTCTCTCTCTCTCTTTCATAATCAATATCAAAGACATCTTTTTGGTAAATGATCCATCACTGTACTTTGTGCATAAAAGAAGAAGAAGAAGAAGAAGAGGGGTCTTTATTAAATATTTAGTTACCACCACCGTCGTTCTCAATTGCTCGGATTTCATGCATCATGTTTTTCTATCTCTGTAAGTTTAGATTTTATTTTCCAGCCCCTAAATATCCGTTCTTTGCTTTTTTCCCCCTGTTTTTTCGGGTTCCCCTATTTTTCCGGGCTTTTTCAAACCTGGTTTGAATTATATTTCTTTCCGGAGGAATTAATTTAATAACGGAGACGTTTTTTTTTTTTGTTTTTTTTTTTTGAAAATTTCAACTTTCAACGGCGAAAATGGAAGTTTTGTGACCGAGAAAAATTCAATTGCGACCGGATTCCGTTTGGAGAAAGCGAAATTTAATGATTTTTATTTTATTTGGGGTTAATTGTTGTGAAACAGTAGAAATGAATTGACGAAACCCTCGTTTTTCTGCAATTGATTTTGCAGAAAAAAAAAAAAACAAATTTTGAAGACCCATGGATTCCTCGGCAATGACAACCGACGGCGTTGTGGAAGAGATAATGAGGCTGCACAGATCATTGCCGCCGCGCCCTGGTATAGAGGAAGTAGAAGCTGCCGACACTCTGATCCGAAACGTCGAGAGGGAAGATCAGTTGAGACTCGACGCAATTTCGAAGCAGAGGAAGGGTAAAGATGTCCCCGAAGAATTGTTCAAGATTCTGCAGGAGATTCAGCGCACCATGATCTATTTCCAGAGCAAGGAGCAAAAGAGTGAAGCTCTCAAACTGCTGGATCTCGAGAGCGTCCACCTGGTGTTCGACGATTTGATTCAGAGAGCTCCCAAATGCTTGCCCGGGTATTCGGGCCCGGATGATTACCCGGAACCCATTAAACCCTCGTACCCCTCTTCGAACAACAACAGTCTGAGTTCTACTATGAACACCATGGCAACTACTGCACCGTTGAATTCTTCGAGTTTCTATACCGAGAAGAAGGAGAATTCGAAGGCTAAAGATGTCTTTTACGCCAAGGATGATTCGTATGTGAAGAAGACAAAGGCAGCCTTTAATGTTGACGGTATGGGTTTCGGTGTTCGGTCCGTAGATTTTTCGACCGCACCCCAGATTGTAGATCCCACTCTTAAACCAGTTCTTGCTTCAGGTGAGTGAGTTCGACATTTTTTTTTCGCCTTCTTGATGTGTCTCTGTCATGATTATTTTGTTGTAATAACTAATAATGGAACGAACTACTTGTTTTATTGAAGGGCAAGATGGTGAGAAAGTGAGCTTAATAAAACTTGCAAGTCTCATCGAAGTGTCGGCGAAAAAAGGAACACAAAAGCTCAATCTCCAAGGAAAATTATCCGATCAAATCGAATGGCTTCCCGATTCGATAGGGAAGCTCTCGAGTTTACTCACATTGGATTTATCCGAAAACAGGATTGCAGTTCTACCAGAAACTATAGGTGGGCTCTCCTCATTACAAACACTGGATTTACACGCAAACAAAATCATCGAACTGCCAGAATCCATCGGGAATATGCTCAACTTGCTCCATCTCGATTTACGAGGAAACCAGCTAAAATCACTGCCTCCCACAATCGCTAGGCTAGTTCGTCTCGAAGAGCTCGATTTAAGCTCTAATGGGCTCTCGGTTCTGCCCGAGACTATCGGCTCGTTAGTCAACCTCAAGAAATTGAACGTCGAAACTAATGATATTGAGGAGATACCTCACGCGATTGGTCGGTGCACTTCTCTGGTGGAGCTGCGCGCGGACTATAACCGCCTCAAAGCCCTGCCCGAGGCAGTGGGGAAGCTCGGGTGTTTGGAGATTCTTACGGTGCGTTACAACAACATTAAACAATTGCCCACTACAATGGCGTCGCTGTCTAGTTTGAAAGAGCTTGATATTAGTTTCAACGAGCTGGAATCTGTGCCTGAGAGCTTGTGCTTCGCCACCACGCTCGTGAAGATTAATATAAGCAACAATTTCGCGGACTTGCGATCTCTGCCGAGGTCAATTGGGAATCTTGAGATGCTTGAGGAGTTGGATATGAGCAATAACCAGATTAGAATTCTGCCCGAATCTTTTAGAATGCTGACTCAGCTTCGTGTGTTGAAAGTCGAGGGAAACCCTCTGGAGGTGCCCCCGAGAACTGTAATTGAGAAAGGGCCTCAGGTCTAACTTCTCTCTCGTTTTTTTTTTTTTTTTTTTTTCGTTTTCTTATTTATTTATTATTTTAAATTTTCGCTCAGAAGGCTTAATGTAAGTTTTTGTACCTCAGGAAATTGTTCAGTACATGGCTAATCTTGCTGCGCAGAAGGACGTAAAGACACAGACGGTCAAGCAGAAGAAGTCGTGGGCGCAGATATGCTTTTTTTCGAAATCCAACAAACGCAAAAGAAGCGGTGGACTTTGCTAAAGCGAAAAGACTGATATGGTCATCTTTCTTTCCGATTTCCATGTTTTGCATTTAAATTTCTGAAAACATTTCCACAAATTCCGATTTTTTTTTTTTTTTTTTTGAAAAATTACACTTCATACAGATATAAGTATTTTATATCACAGGTAACTAAAAATAAAATCTGAATTTTGTGGATTCCGATCCAAAATTTTCTAATTTTGAAACAAGTTTTTTTATTCTTTCAAAATTCCGATTTCCGATTCTTCCAAAATATTCCGATGGAATCTTTATATTACTTTAGAGTGGTGAATTTAATGTTTTATATAACAGGAATCGAGCTCGATGATTGGAGGGGGAGAGGTTTTTCGATTTGCCACATTTTGGGACATCAACAAAGGAAGCTTTATGTTCAGATACGGTTCCGATCCTTGTTTTAACACATTATAGGTTCATCACATTTTATTTTAATTTTTTGTCATTTGCTGTATTTAATTTTTTTTTCTTTGTTTCGAAACAAAGATCTAGAAATGAGCTGTACATTATGTACAACCGGCATGAACAGAAAAGGGAAAGATGTAATTTTTACCACTTATTCTGTTGTGAAACTTAATTCACTATGTTGTAAAAGAATGAAACACTTATTTATTCTTTGATTAAATTATGTGTAACAAGTCGTCGAACCTCCTAGGGTCTCGTTTGGTTACAGCAATAAAAATTAGCCGAACGGGGATTATCCAATCTTGTTACGACCTAGTTGTATAGTTGGACTATGGAAGGGTCCGGTAGACGGTATCTTGACAACCAAACGAAGCCTTCTAGAGTTACGTTGTTTTTAGTGTGTCTGTGAGATTATCGGTTCCCGTATTTTATGCTATCTGATCTATACTTATCTGTCTTGCTTTGCTGTTCTTTGGGACCATCAACAGGTAATTGCCAATTTTTTTTTTTTTTTTTTTTTTATTCTTATTCTTAGCATTACATAAGATAAACGGTAAATTACGGCCAACCCCTTAAGGTAAGGTCAAATTACGAAACCCCCCTCATGTTTGGGTAATTACAACCGTTCCCCTCAACTACGAAACTTCTTCGCGTCTACATCTATGGTGTCAAATTCAACATAATTTTCTAGATTTCATGGAATGTTTTCTAGTTTGTACTCGTTTTGTGCAAAGATGCAGTTTTTGATGCATAACAATCTAATATTTACGAGAGCTCGAATGAGATAAGACGGGTACAAATTGGAGAATATTCCACAGAATCTAGAAGATTTAACTAAATTTGACACCGCAAGGGTGGACTGTAAGACGATTCATAGTCCAGGGAGGTGGTTGTAATTACCCAAATAGGAGAGTTTTTTTATAATTTGACCTTGCCTCAGGGGTGGCCGTAATTTACCCTAAAATAAAAGTCGAGATGCTGAAATGCTCGTCCTGGAAGTGGGAAATTCTTTTTTTATTTTTTATTTTTTTAATTTTTATCGTACTTGATAAATTTATTTCAAGCTACAATAAATGTTCTTTCTACCCACCTTAAAACTAAGCAAAGGGGAAAAAAAAAAAAGTAGAAGGCAATAAACTAATTAGTTATTTTCAGCAGCTAAAGATTGTTTAGCACCCACAGCAAAGAACTCTGTAATAACTTCAAGTGGCATGCCCTTAGTTTCCGGGACTTTAAGGTAGACGAAGAACCAAGCAACGGTGCAGACAGCAGCGTAAATACCGAAAACGCCCCCGAGGCCTATCGAGTTGAGCAGCACGGGGAGCGAGTACGTGACGATGATATCTCCAATCCAAAACGTGAGGGCACAAATGGCAATACAGATTCCACGAACGCGAGTTGGGAATATCTCCGCGCATAGAATGTTGGGTACCGGCCCGAATCCCATCACAAAGGTGCAGAAGTAAACGATAACGCTACCCGTTGAGATCACAGCGTGCGTCACAGTCCCCAGGTGAATGACGTTTCCGAGTACTAGCAAGATTAGTGTTGTCAGCAGAACTGGTAAAGTTGACAGAAGCAGCCACCTAGTTGTAAGAAGAAAGATCACAAATATTCGTACAAGTTACGACCCTTCTATTTCATAACATTTATCATGGTGCTTAATTAGTAAAATATTCGGAAACGTCGAAAAAAGATTATTACCTTCTGCCTGCAATATCCATGAGTCTCATTGCAACACCGATACTCGGAAGCATCAACAACGTTGTGAGACCGCTTATGAGAAGTGATGCAGATTCTGAACCGAGCCCCAAATTCGAGAGGAGAACGCTCACACCGGCTTGTTCTAAAATTTGAGGAGTGTAGTATAGGACCCCGTTTATTCCAGAAAACTGCGTGCCGGAATATTCATTCATCAAGTATTAGTAGGCTTAAAGTAATTTATAGTTTTGTTATTTTTTCGAATTTATATCTCCAGGAAATGCTAGATCGAGGGCTGATTTGATACATTTAGACGATATATTTTTATGCAATCCTAATCCTCGTATAACGGTTTATTGCATTTAGCACCCCTGAGTTTACTCTAATTGTCAAAAACACCCGGTGTAATAAATATTAGCCGAGCGCACCCTATAATTCAATTTAATTAGCAAATCACCCCTAAAAATGCATCGTTTAGGGGGGTTCGCTTAAAAAAATCCATTGTAGTGCTTTTTTTTTTTTTTTTTTTTGCTAATTTTTATATTTATAATACAAGGAGTTTCTTAGCAATTCGGTACGAAATCCAATAAACTGCGGTTAAAAACTTATTTACCTGTTGAAGAATTTGCAATCCAACACCAACGACAAGTGCATGTTTGACCCCCGGCTCGAAAAGATCCCTCCACCCCGCTCCCCCTTTAGCAGCAGCAGCAGCACCACCACCACTACCTTCAACTTGCTTATCAATCGCTTCGCCAATCGAACCATGACCCGAAACCCTATCCAAATGAAGAACCGATCGGCTAACCAAAGCCGCTGCATGAACCGGTTCCCCCTCACCCCCACCGAGCGACAAAACCGACCCCCTCCTCGACCCTGCCCCCACCATACCCCCAACCCCACCCCCCTCTTGGTGCAAGAATATCCTCTTCAAACCCCCCGAACTCTTCTCGTCCTTCCTATACGCCAGCTGCCACCCACCCCCTATCCCTACCCCACCCCCAACCTGCTCCCCGTTCGTATCCTGCCTCGAAAGCAACGGGCTCCTCAAATTCTCCTCCAACTCATCCTCTCTTCCGGAACCTTCCGAACCATCGCCATCTTCACCTATTATATCCTTGTGGTGGGGATTCTCCTCGTCCCATTCGTGCCCTACTTCATCGTCACCGTCGGTTTTGGTGTTGATCAACATGCTCCCGAAGTTGGAGAAGAGCATGCTCCCCATTTCCGGTACCTTCTCGTGGACGCTTCCGAAGAGCGTCACCATTGGGTCCATTGTGGGGATCATGCTCTGGCTTGCTGCCGCCGCCATGCTCCCGTAACGGGACACCATGCCGAGGGTGCTCTGCTGCCCCGTAACGGGCTTTGCGATCCACGATTGGCCCTCTTCCGCTCCGTATAGTTTTATTTGGTCTTTGTCTACTACCGCGTGGTCTTGCCTATCGTTGTTGTCTTGAGAGATTATATACTCCTCAATCGACGTTTCTCCCCCGATACCTAGACCTTCCACTAGCAATGCCAGTTCACCTGAAAAAAAAAACAGATACTTTGTCAAATCTTTAATAATTTGGCATTACCATGATTAGAAAAAAAAAAGGACTTCATTTCCGAGTTTTGTTACCGACGAGAGAATCATTAAATTAAAACCTATAAAAGGATACACCTACATCTCATCATAGTTATAATCTTCAATCTAGTAGTGTACTACCACAAACATGCAAGTGTACCCCTCGTGAAATAATATTACTACAATTACACCGTGAGCGTAAAATCGGTAATTTTTGAGGTATATTCCATATAACAAAAAAGATTCTGTCAAATTTCACACCGTAAATGGACTATGTAAGATGGCAACAACCTTTGGCTTTTTTTTTTTGGTAATTTGACCTTAGTTCAGGGGTTTCTCGTAATTTACACTAAATTAGTACGAACCCTTTAATTTCTCCTAATCAATTTACCTTTGATGGTACAAATTTGGTGTTTATATATACATACCCGATACATCTTCGGTTCCACGCAACATTTGAAGAACTTTTTTAGCCTCTCTCATCTTTCCTTTACTGACAAGCCACCTAGGCGACTCGGGCAAGAAAAGCACCGCAAGCACAAAGTACACTATCGACGGAGCTGATAGAACGCCGAGCATCAATCGCCAGCTAGGCGAATCCATCAAGGACATTCCAAACACCATGCAGTACGACAAGAACATCCCCACCGACCCCGTGAACTGCGGTAGTGTATTCAGCAGCCCTCGTATTTCCGGCGGGGCCGTCTCGGATATATAAACGGGCACGAGGGTGACAGCGAGGCCAATGCCGAACCCATCGAGTAGCCGTGCCAAAAGGAGTATTTCGACATTTGGGGCCCACAGCATTACTAAACCGCTCAAGAAGTATAGGATGGAAGATGCTATTAGCATGGGGCGGCGCCCTAGCCAATCGGAAACGGGCCCGGAGAATGTTGTGATGACCGTTGCCCCGATTAGTGACATGGCGACGATGAGGCCTTCTATTTTCGGCTGGCTCTGCAAATCGAACTCCCTTTTGATGTAAAGTACGGCACCTGAAATAATCAAGATGTATCAAATGTTTCGAGTTTCGGGTTTTTAAGCACGTGATTAAAAACGGTCCCGGAATTTCAATCAAGCATATGAATGATACAAAGTGTTAACTTCAATTCACACCTATTAGTACTCAGGATTATATAATTATGAATCACAAACATAAGACAATCAATCACACATTACATTATGGTGAATAATATACTCCAATACAATTCAATCAATCTTATCAATCCTATCAATATTTCCAAACGAGGACTAATTCTATATATTAGATTAATGAAATTAAATAATGAAAGATCAATGCATTATAGGATTTTTTTTTTCAGACATGATAAAAATCTGGAATTTACGAGAGAGAGAGAGAGAGAGAGAGAGAGAGAGAGAGAGAGAGAGAGAGAGAGAGAGAGAGAGAGAGAGAGAGAGAGAGAGAGAGAGAGAGAGAGAGAGAGAGAGAGAGAGACCTGCAATAGTAGCGTTATCCCATCCTTGCAGCAAGTTTCCGATGGCTGCTGCAATGGCGACTAACACAGCACCCCTCATCGTAGGTAAAATTTTTGAATCTTTGATTCTTTATAAATATTAAATAATATCAGGGAATTAGATGCATTCCTATAACATATAAACTATATGTTGTTGATATTATAATGTAATATTTGTGAGAGAATTCACAACTTACAACTGTATTCAACCTTCTTACACAAGACTACATGAGAGAGAGATGAAGAGAGAGAGAGAGAGAGAGAGAGAGAGAGAGTAGTTTGTGGTATAGGATTGGAAAAGCAGTTCAAAAGGGCGACAATGTGGCAATGCAAAGAGAGTCCTTCGCTAATTCTGTTTCTTTTCTTTGCCTCATCTCACAACCCCTTTATACTCGCTTCTAATTGTTGCCCACTGCACAAAATTCTGCCACGTCATATCATTAAAACACTCTAATAATAATAATAATAATAATAATAATAATAATAATAATAATAATAATGATGATGAGTAAATCAGCTATATTTTTTGGCATACTACAAATAAGCGCTTTCTCACAAAAAAAAAAAAAAAAAAAAAAACAAATAAGCCATCATGGACCCATGATATACTTATTTATAAATGAGTCCACACAAAAAACTCATTTACACAAAAGTTCATATAGATGTGTAAAAGACTAAAATCATTTTCACAATTTAATATGCTCCAATTTCATCCTTTAATTTTAATTTAATCTCAATTTGACCACAAATTTCACTAATTATTTAATTTTGACAAAAAACTCAATTTTAAGAACAATTTCGCCCTTCGCTGCCGTTGATAACCGGTATCTGGCATACATTTTTTTTCTATCTCCTTTTTTCAGCCGGTTTTCGGTGTTGACTTTTTCGATTTTTTCCCTTTCCTTATTCTTCTTTCTGCCGCTGTTGACCAACAGTCACGCCGGTCTCCGGCGGCGTTGATTTTTTAATTATTCATTTATTTAATTTATTTTTTCTTTCACATATTTTGCCCCGTTTAAACAACAATATTATTATGCCTTACAGTCATATTAACTATATTACTGTTAAACACAGTTATATTAACTATACTACAATTTAATACAACAATATTGTTATATTAGTCTCTTGCACATTAATATTAACAAAAAACAAAAAAAAATGTTATTGTGTAATATAATAATACTAATATGTTGACTGTTCAACAAAGACAAACATAATGAAAAATCAAAAGAATAAATATTGATGTGGTTGACAGTACTATTATTATCATCCAAAGTAATATTACTGTACAATAGTAATATTACTGCGACAACAATAATATTAACGTCAACCACATGCAGTAATATTATTGTGTTTACATTAATATTACAATAGTAGACATTAATATTATTACGTTAATCGGTCAACAACTCAAACAAAACAAAAAAGCGAAAAACAAATATTGATGTAGCTGAAAGTAATATTATTGTGTTTACAATAATTTTACCGTCGACGACAGTAATATAATTACGTTGACTTATCAACAAATCAAACAAAAAACAACAAAAAAATAATAATATTGTCACTGACAGGAATTGTACTGTCAACGACAGTACTATAACATAAATGTATTGTCAGCGACAGTATAATTACTGTTAATGACAGTAATTACTGTCAACGTTTAGGGGCAGACGTTAAAAAATGGATAAAACTTTTAGGGAATAAAATACTAAAAAAATGAAAAAACAAAAAAATTCAACCCCCGACACCGGCGGCCAAAAAAGCAGGAAAAATAAAACGTCAATGCCGAAAACCGGCGGTAAAAATAAGAATTTCAAAAAATAAAAGTAAAAAAAAAAATTCAAAATAGGATTTTTGTGGTAAAAATGGATTAAATTGGGGTTACAATTAAGAAATGAGTTTAAATTGGTAAAAAAAATCTTTATTTATAATACAATTAAGAAATGTGTTTAAATTGGTAATTTTTTTTCTTTATTTAATTATAATACATATTAAAGTGATGAACTTATTGACAAAAGAGATATAACCCGAGAAAAATAATAAAGATGATCAATGTTATCAGAACCGGACCGGACACAGAACCGCCGAGGCATTCGGGTCACAGTTAGACCGGTTACCGGGTTCAACCCGGGTTTTTATTTTTTTTAAGTTTTTTAAGTATTTTATTAATACTAGTAATTCACCCGTGCGATGCACGAGATCAATTTTTTCAAAAAAAATATTTTGGATAAAATAAAACGAACGAAAATTTTGAACAGTTGACATACATGTAAATGATACCCAAAAAAAATGTTTTATTGAATCAAAATATTAATTTGTTTGTGATTTACCTTCATATTCGCTGAAAATCTTTCGTGCACACAACATTGCTCATAATCCCAGTTATATCGCCTGATTCTGAGTTGATAAATATATTTATCTCAACTCTACTTTTAACACTGGACATTGCGGCGTAAATTGCCTATCCACCCTAATATTAACACTAATATTACACTAACAACAACTACTACTACTAATACTAAAACCAACATTGATAATACTAATACCTATACTAATATTAATACTAAAACCAACACTAATAATACTAATATTATTACTAATCATAATATTAATACGATGATTAATACTAATAGTCTAATACTAATATTAATATCAACACTAATAATAATAATAATAATACGGTACTTCTAATACGAATATTTAATGTTTAAACTAATACGCCAATACTAATAAGAAAACTAATACTAATACTAAGGGCATCTCCAATCATGAGCTTTTTGGGTTGCTAAAAGTTATAATTTAGGAATTATACCATTTATCAACAAAAAAATCATCTCCAACGGAGGATGTAAAATTTAGATGGCCATGTATATTGATGCCTCCAACTGCAATCTATAGCTGTTCCTATTCATGGCTGCTAAACTAAAATAATATTAAAATAATCAAAAGGTAACAAAAGCTAGCTAATATTATTTTTTATCATGGTAAAGTTGAAATGGTTGAAAAGTAATATAATATAATAAAAAGCTATAATATAACTAATGTGATTGGAGTAGATGGAGTAAAAGTGAACACGAAAATCATTATTCACAAGGTATAATACATATAGCATCCCTTTTTTTAGCATTCTCCTTTGGAGATGCTCTAATAGTCTAATACTAATACTAATACTAATATTAATACTAATACTAATACTAATACTAATGTTAATGCTAATGTTAATGTTAATGCTAATACGCCAAGACTAATATGAAATTGAATACTAATAATGATAATAATAATAATAATAATAATGATAATAACACTGATATTGGTATTGATACTGATACTGATATTAATATTGATACGAATATTAATACACATACTGATACACATACACATATTGATGTCGATACTGATATTAATACTATTATTAATATTAATACCAATACTAATATCAATACTAATATTAATACTAATATTCATACAAATAGTCATACCAATACTCATACCAATACTCATATAGATATAGATATTGATACAGATATTGATACTCATAATCATACTGATACTGATACTACTGATACTCATATTAATACTAATACTAATACTAATACTAATACTAATACTAATACTAATACTAATACTAATACTAATACTCATACTCATAGAGATCTTTTTCAAATTTCAATTTGCAATCTCAACAAATCCATAATCGAGACCTACTTCATAAAAATCAATCTCGTAATATTGTACGTCGATTTCTTTTCATTGGAATATCAAACCATTTTGTTTTAGGGAAATAGATAATTTCTCTAAAATGTTTTTTAATGATCCAAAGAATACACACGCATAATGTCCTCGTTGGATTGACAACATCCATTTTCACATATGTATATTTTACTATCTATTTCGCACATTATTTTTAATGTGTTTTTTCCTTCCCTGGTCAATGTAGAATTTTTGCTATATTATTTATATATTTCTCTAGTTAGTATAGATTTTTCTGCAAGAGCAGTACTTCTAAATTTTAATATGCTTGCACAAGCAATTATTCCTATTTCAAGACATACAAAATCAAACATTGTCACAAATACATCTAGGCACAATGTTGCTAATATATCATAATATTGGAATTAATGTGAATGAAGAAGAGTGAATCTAATGTCATGTACATAAAGATTCAAAAGATTAATAGCAAAAAAATATTATGAACGTACAAACTAATAATATTTTACGTAAATATTAAAAAAATGATAAAAATAAAAGAATTATTACGATACGTACAAAATAATATTGTAACATGAAAATATAAAAACTAAAGAAGATTTATTTAAATATATTCAACAAATCATATAAGAATCTCTATTACAAATAACGAAATACATACACGAGTTACTTTAGTATTTTTTTTATTATATTATCACATTCATTAAACTCAACTTCTTCTTCATCGAAACTAAACTTACAATTGTTGAATGTATAATCAAAGATGGAAAAACAGAAGTAAAAGTTTTTAAAATCCATCCATATAATATATCTAAATCATATCTTTGCATTCTACACAACGCCACAATGCTTCTCTCTTGCGGACGTCGCCGCATATAACACACATGATGTTATCCATGGATCTGAAAATTAAAAGGAAAGCAAAACAATGATTCGTTAGATTATTATACATACGCATACATAATAAACGTATAACGTAATAAACATTTGACGATAAATAAAATGCTTCAAAGCGAGCATGCACTTCAATTACAAAACATATTGATCGCATTATGAAATTACAAAACATAAATATGACAAAAAAAGTTTTAAGGTGAGGGAGGACATTGGTTTAGCATGATCATAACAAAATGTGTTGATAAAGAATGAGATAAATGAGTTTGTGTTGATGGTATTTATACTTAATTTTCACATACTAAATAAGTTAATAAAATAACTTTAAGCAAACAATATATTTTATTATTTTTTGTGTTACTCGGTTAGAACAAATCAAACAAATTCAAACAATTAGAATTAATAAGAATCCGAAATTATTGAGATGCATAATAAATAAATGCGATTGTTAGGGGTTACTAAAAAATATTCAAATCACATGTATTGATTTGATAATAACATTAAATAGTAATGTATTAAACAGAATCAGAAATAACATAATCAAGGAAACATAACAAAAATAACCAAACAATCAAATCAATTAATCTACCTCGTAAAAATTGGCTAATGGATATAACAAAGTCAAATTAAAGATACGAAAGCATGGCTTTTAAAATATTACCATTTTTACGTGTTTATTAGGTACAAAATATTATGCTCATAGTTTATTTAGCATAATACACACATTGATTTGATACAGTAATAAATAAAAACCTAAATAATATCAATTTGTATATAACAAAGGCAAACATAACAAAAAATAAATAAAAAAATAAAATCAAGTGATCAGTCATATCCTTAAAATTAATAATTTTAATAAGAATATCAAACAAATCAATTCAAGTCATTAATCATATCCTTAAAATCAATACTTTTCATAAGAATATTAAACAAATCAAATCAAATTATTATTTTATATTAACGTAAGACATATTTTTTTT
>NW_012193676.1:1644213-1663391 GCF_000504015.1 Erythranthe guttata
AAAAAAAAGAACGAAATAAGGTTGTTCGTGTTGAAATATAATGCACTTTCTAGAAATGTGTCTACATGCATGTATATTGTATGATAGGATACATGAATAGGTAAGTACATAAATCTTTAGACACATTATGTACCTCATATGCCTACACCAGTATAAATAGGTCTTGAGTTTGTAGTTGTAATAACAACATGTATTGACAAGAGTAAATTATGTAGGAATATGTAATCATCAGTATTTCTTTATTAATCTTGTTCATATATTGGCTGCAAAATATTCAACATGGTATCAAAGCCCGTTTGTTCATATTCAATTAGGGAATTAAAAAAAAAAGGGTCGTGTTGAATTAGTTGATCACACATTCAATTAACTGAAGAAAAAGAAAAAAACCCAAAGGATTACGTATCTAAAATCAAACCAAGAAGGAGATTTCATGACAAGTTCTAGAATCACTCGTGAATAAAGAAGGAGAATTCAATGGCAAGTTCCAGAATCCCTCAACCTCTTCCCATGTTTGTCGGTAAAAACTTTGTGCAAAAAGTGTAAAAACTCACATGATGAGAAGTAAGAATGTATTCCCATGTAGTTTCCATGTAGTATTTTCAAGTCAAAACACTTGGAGAAGGATTGCAACCACACCCCAAGGCACAAACTAACAAAATAGATATTTGACAAAGAGTATTTGTTTTTTGCTAATCAATTTTCAGAATAAGAAAACAAAGAGTATTTGTTTTTTGCTAGTTAATTTTCAGAATAAGAAAACAAAGAGTATTTGTTTTTTGCTAGTTAATTTTCAGAGTGAGAAAAAGATTTCAATCCGAAGGGTATTGAAGCTGACGAAAAAAATACATTAAAGAGTGGTATTCTTTCTAGAAATATATCTATATGCATTTATGATGTATGATAGGATACACGAGTAGGAAAGTACACGAATCTTTAGAAAAATGTGTATTTAGAATTCTTGATAAATCTTATATATTCAATACATGTACCTCATATACCTAGAAAGCTAGACTAGTATAAATAAGTTTTGAGTTTGTACTTGTAATTAACCATGTATTGACAAGAGTAAAATATGCAGGAGATACGTGCTCCTCAAATATTTTCTTGTTAATCTTATTCATATATCTCCGCAAACTAGTCAACAGTTTGAGGTTTGGATTGGTACAATATTGAGCATATATTTTATGTCTAATATATATATATATATTCAAACCGTGAAATTCTTTATTGTGAAGCCTAATATGCGAGCCCACTTAAAAACCCTGAAGGCCAGTATTCATGTCACTTGAGAAAAAAAAACCATTCAAATTCAAACAAGGAAGAAAACATTCCATTGACATTTGAGGTATATGTTTTTCATAACGAAGTTCTTTTTTGTTTTAAAGAAGGTAACCTTTTATATAAAGAGGTAATATGCTATGAGGTCCTCAAATGAAATCAATTTTAATTTAATGACAAATTCAAATCCTTATTTAAATTATTAGTTTGAAATAATATATGAGCCACATCTTTATTTTTTGGGGTTATATGAGATAACCCCCTCATACAATTTTTTTAGAGGCATAAATCCATATTTTTATTTACTATTAGGGATAACCCCTTATTAAGATTAATACCTCATTTACCCTTATTATATCCATAAAAATATAATTAAATTATTATTGCTAAAATAACTCCCCTAAAATAACTCCCCTTAAATCTCTCACCAACTCCCCCATATCTCTCTCACAATGCAAATCACGTGTTTCGGTTTTTCTTATGATTCTTTATACAATATTTTTGTAATTTCCATTTAAAAAATATAATTCTTTTTTTTCAATTTTCATTTTTTTTTAATTGGTTTTTTACGGCAAGTTTAACAAAAAATTGAAATCCACTACATACTTATTGAAAACCACTATAAATTCATCTTTTACAATTTTTTTGTAATTTCAATTCAAAAAATATATATATATATATATATATATATATATATATATATATATATATATATATATATATATATATATATATATATATATATATATATATATATATATATATATATATATATATATATATATATATATATTTGTTTTCAATTTTCATTTTTTTTAATTGATTTTTTTTTACCGCAAGTTTAACAAAAAATTGAAATCCACTACATACTCATTGAAAACCACTATAAATTAATTGAGAATAACTATTCGATTAACATAGAAATCAATATGAAATTATCGTAATCAACTTTAATATTAATATAATGCACTACAAACGTATCGAAATCGAATAAAAATTTACATAATCCACTACGAATTAACGTAATCTATTACAAAATTATCAAAATCCAGTACAAAGTTATCAAAATCCACTTTATAGGTTAAAGTAATCCACTACAAAATTAACGCAATATATGGATTGAAATCCACTACATACTCATTGAAAACCACTATAAATTCATCGAAAACCACTATTCGGTTAACGTAGAAATCAATATGAAATTATCGTAATCAACTTTCATATTAAATATAGTGCACTACAAACGTATCGAAATCGAATATAAATTTACATAATCCACTACGAATTAACGTAATTCATTACAAAATTATCAAAATCCAGTACAAAGTTATCAAAATCCACTTTATAGGTTAAAGTAATTCACTACAAAATTAACGTAATATATGGATTGAAATCCACTAAATACTCATTGAAAACCACTATAAATTCATCGAAAACCACTATTCGATTAACGTAGAAATCAGTATGAAATTATCGTAATCAACTTTCATATTAATATAGTACACTACAAACGTATCGAAATCGAATATAAATTTACATAATCCACTACGAATTAACGTAATCCATTACAAAATTATCCAAATCCACTACAAAGTTATCAAAATCCATTTAATAGGTTAAAGTAATTCACTACAAAATTAACGTAATATTTGGATTGAAATCCACTACATACTCATTGAAAACCACTATAAATTCATCGAAAACCACTATTCGATTAACGTAGAAATCAGTATGAAATTGAATATAAATTTACATAATCCACTACGAATTAACGTAATCCATTACAAAATTATCAAAATCCACTACAAAGTTATCAAAATCCACTTTATAGGTTAAAGTAATCCACTACAAAATTAACGTAATATATGGTTAATCCACTAAAAAAATATCGTAGAAAAACACTTATGCATCAACAACAAACTTATCAAAATCCACTACAAGCTTCCGAATTTATGATAGCGTTGCTCGTGGTTTTCGTTAGGTTAGAGTGACCCGGTGATAAACACTACAAACTTATCATCACCCAACATCGTCTCACTTGCTGCCATCACCCGCTTGTGCAAGAACCTAAACCAAAGAAAAATAAGACAACAACGTGTCAATTTAATTCATTCACTAAAATTCGGTCTCCAAAGCAAAAATTTAAAATCCACTATAATCTCGTCAAAACCCACTACAAAAATTATCGAAATCCACTAAAATATTAACATAATCCACTACGAAATTAGTTAATCCACTAAAAAATTACAACAACAGTATAATAACAAATATTCAAATAGTGACCGAAAACATGAAGGAGCCTCAAAAGTATATTGAAAATCTCATATATATAATAGCTCATTCAACAATTCAACTAGTTGTCACTTCTATTTTGTTATCCATCATATAGAATTTATTTATGGATATAAAGAAAAAATGATAGCAAAAAAATAGCAGCAAACCAACATCTTAAAACAGCAGCAAAGCAACACGAAAACAACAGCAAAACAACAACAAAATCAGCTGCAAATTAGGAGCCAAACAGCAGCAAAGCCAAAAGAAAACAGCAGCAAAAAAACAGCAGCAAAAACAGCAGCAAAAAACAGCAGAAAAAACAGCAGCAAAAAACAGCAGCAGCAGCAAAAAACAGCAGCAAAAAACAGCAGCAAAATGGCATCCAAACAATAGCCAATTGTAGCTAAAAAATACAATAAATAAATTATAATTCTAAATTTTCAGAAAAAAAATATCCAAAATTTGAAAATATTTTTGGAAATTATGGAATTTTCGATAATATTTAGTGCTTCACCTTATTGATTCGTATTGTATTTCTTATTAAAAATTATCAAATTTCAAAACCAAAACATGTTTGAAATAAGACATTATCAAATTTCAAAACCAAAACATGTTTGAAATCAGAAGAATTTATATAAAAAAATATGAAATCATGGGATGAAAAATCAAAAAACCTAAAGCGACGAAGTATTTTCGCATACCTTATAATCAACAACCGCCGACGAGAAAGAGAACCGCGATGAACTTATCTATTTGCCGACAAAATATAGAGGGAATGAGACAAATCGTTCTGCGTTTTGGGAAAACATACCAACTTCGTGGGTAAGCGGATCTCGTCAGCGAGTGAGAAGACGATTAACAAGATGGACAGATCTGGTAGTATGTAACGAGGGGCGGCGATGGTGGTGGGAAAAGAGAGGGGCGGCGGCCGAGCAGGAGAAGGGCGGAGATGGTGTGGTCATCCGGTGAGACGACGAGGTTGTGGAGCAAGATTATGGCGTGACTGTGGAGAGAAAGAAGGAAGAAGACGAAGCGAGGTTGTGGGGCGTGCGTGGGGCGTGCGTGATTGTGGAGAGAAGGAAGGGAGAAGAGGAATAAGTGAAGGGACGTGTTTCGGGCTTTGAGTAGGTTAAAAAAATTGAGAAAGGGTATAACAGGTTATTAATAATATAATTTGTTTAATAAAATACAATTGGATTTATCTCAAAAAGGAGGAAAAAAAAAAGGATTTAGTCTAATGATACATTGTATATGAGGGGGTTATCTCAAATAATCCCTTATTTTTTTTATCCATATCTTACTCTTATACCCGAAATCCTATAATCTATACATTCACGAATTTCCAATTCAAATTTCTCTCTCTCTCTCTCTCTCTCTCTCTCTCTCTCTCTCTCTCTCTCTCTCTCTCTCTCTCTCATTGTAGCACGAAGACCGGCAACGAGAGTCGTGGTGGCAGCGGCAGGGGTTTGTGCGGCCAGGGGCTGTGGTTGTGGTGGAGATGTTATTGAAAACAAATTTTTACAATTTGCATTTGATTTTCTTATATTTTAAGAGATTGTGCTTGTTTTTGGTTCAAAATGACAGTCTGGGTTTTCCGAAAGTTAGTAGGTGACTACGTCGCGGCGACTGCGACGGTTGGTGCTAGAGTGGGCGGCGGCTGCAATGGTTGCTAGGGTTGGTGACAAGTGGGAGTTGTGGGTGACGATTGGAATAGTAAATCACAGTACATCATAGTATACTATAGTACACCGTAGTATACCATAGTCTACTACAGACCTATTAAAAAGTATATAAATTGAAATTAATTTTTTTTTTGAAAAAACAGTATTTTTTATTTTTTTGTAATTTACAGTATTATGTATGTATAAAGGAATAATTTTTTTTTTATAATAGTGTATAAAATACTAAAATGAAAAAGGGAAGAAAAAAAAGGACAAAGGGATATTATGTATTAGAATAATAAACGAAAGACCACAGCGACAAGTTGGTTTGTTGGTCACCTACTCTGACAGACTATGAGTTGGTTAGCGTCTAAAACTGATTTTAAAAGAGCATTTTAGGTACTTAAGGGTGGGCAAGGGGGATCTGTCAAATTAATTTCAAAATGGAGGGGTATGCACGAGGGTGTAATTTTTTTGGTGGTTAGTTATATAATTTTCATATAAAGGGGTCTCTTAAATAATCCCTTTACGATGTTTTTCGCTCTTTTTTTGGTAGATTTTGAATGTCTATTTGTTCCAAATGATTAATTCGTAAATAATTCTTACACACACCAATATTATTTGAGTCCGAAACGAAAAACCAATTCCATTCAGTTGGATTGTTTCTAAAATTGCGAGATCTATTAGAAATAGGCTTTGTTGTTTTAAATTATTTTCGCTTTATGTTTTTTTTCAAAATTATCGTTTGTTCCCAGTTTATTAACCTTTTTTGAGTTTTATTAACACGTTATTATTTAATTTCATGAAGTATACATACGTATGTAATATCTTGAATTTTAAATAAGTTTGAATGTGGTAAAAATTTAGAGACTTTTCTGCTCTTTTTCCGTGGATTTTAAATGTTCTCATGGTTAATTTGATGTAATTAATTTTTACATACACCAGTCGTATTTGAGGTCGGAACAAGAATCATATCTTTACGAAGAACGATTGCACGAAAAACACTCATGAGCAGAGCTCATGAATCACACCAATCACACCGGGTTATGGTTATCCGACGTGGTGTCGGGTTATAAAAATCAAATTTTGTTATTTCATGAAAGTTTTAGAAGATTCATATAAATTCATAGAAACATCCGATGATGATTCTATTAGTTGAGTTCTTTCTAAAATTGCGAGATGTATTAGAATTAACTTTTAACTCATTTTCGTATTTATTTCCAAATTGATCGTTTTTCCCGGTTTAATAAGGTTTTTTGAGTTTTACTAGCACATTATTACTTTCACGAAGTATAAATACATATGTAATAACTAGAATTTAAAATAAGTTCGAATATGGTACAATTTTTAATATTTTCGCTCTTTTTTTGGTGGATTTTGAATGTTTATTTGCTCCAAATGTTTAATTCGACATAATTAATTCTTACACACACCAGTCTTATTTGAGACCAAAACAAAAACCCAATCCCAAACAAAACTACCCGACTAACAACCCTCATGTGCGTAGGTCATGAATCAAGTGAGATTTCGGTGATCCCACATTTCGACTCATATATATTAAAATTTGCTATTTTAGGAAAGTTTTAGAAAATTTATATAAGTTCATGAAAACATCATATGCCGATTTTGGCAGGTTGGTTGTTTATAAAACTGCGAGATCTATTACAATAAGTTTTGAACTCATTTTCGCATTGTTATGAAAAATGATCGTTTTTTTCTCGATTTATAAAGGATTTTTTGAGTTTTATTAGCACTTTATTACTTTTACGAAGTATAAAACGTATGTAATAACAAGAATTTAAACTAAGTTCGAATGTGGAACAATTTCAGAGATTTTTAGCTCTTTCATCAATGGATTTCAAAGATTTATTTGGTTTTAATTCTTACACACACCAGTGGTTTTTAGTCCGGAACTAAAACTTAACCGCAATAAAAATGGCCTGACAGATAAAATTCATGATCGTAGCTCATGAACTACGTCACATTTTAGTGATCCGAAGTCGTTCGAACTCATAAAAGTCAGAATTTGTTATTCTAAGAAAGTTTGAGAAAATACATATCAATTCGTAGAAACATCAACTGAGGATCCCGTCACTTGGGTTGTTTCTAAAATTGCAAGATCTATTAGATTTAGGTTTTGAATTCATTTTTATGTTTTTGCAAAATTATCGTTTTTCCTGGTTTTTTAAAGTTTTTCTAAGTTTTATTAGCACTTTATTACTTTCACGAAGTATAAATACATATGTAATAGCTAGAATTTCAAATAAGTTCGAATGTGGTATAATTTCGGACGTTTTTCGCGAGTTCGAACGTTTATTTGCTCAACATGATTAATTCGATTTAATTAATTCTTCCATACACCAGTTTTATTTGAGTCCAGAACAAAAATCCAATCGCAATCAAAATTGCCCGACAAACAACACTCATGAGTACAAGTTATGAATCACGTCAGAAGTCGGTGATTCGCCTCATTAGAATCAAATTTTGCTATTTTAGGAAAGTTTCAGAAACTTCTTATCAATTCATAGAAACATCATGAGGATTCCGTCGGTTGGAATGTTTTCTAAAAGTGTGAGATCTATTTGAATTATATTTGAACCCATTTTTCGTTTTTTTTGCATAATGATCGTTTTTCTCCAGTTTATTAAAGTTATTTTCAAGTTTTACTAGCACTTTATAATTCTCACGAAGTATAGACGTATGTTATAGTAGACTTTAAAATAAGTTCGAATGTGGTATAATTTCTGAGATGTTTCTCTATTTTTTTGGTGGATTTCAAATGTTTATCTCCACATGATTAACTAGAAGTAATTAATTCTACATACACCATTCGTATTTGAGTCCAGAACAATAACACAACCTCAAGCAAAACGGTCCATTCGTATTTGAGTCCAGAACAATAACACAACCTCAAGCAAAACGGTCCGACTAATAAAACTCATGAGCATAGCTGATGAACCACGTTAGACTTTGGTTATCTAACATCGTTCCGGCTCATAAAAATAATATTTTGCTATTTTAAAAAAGTTTGGGTTTACGTTATAGTATATGATGTTATTTTAGTTTTTCCGCTCGAATATATAGTTGCTTTTGATGGAATTGTGGTGGGTTCCTTTTAGTTTTACTAGTTTGTGTGTCTCGCACAACTATATAATTGTTTTCATTACGTAATTGATTTCGGCTCTGTTATTTTTGTTGTGAAATAATTTCCATTAGCTTATGAGTGTTAATGATATATGGTAATATGAAATAATCCACCAAAATAAGGTTAGTGGAAAAGCCATTTGTATATAATAAATATTGTGTATGTATATATATGTCTATCATATAAGGCAAAATAAGGTAATATAATAGAGAATCACACTAATTAGTGGGATAATTAACAAATAAAGAAACATAAAAAGTTGGGAGAAAAAAGAAGGCTCATGGCCATTTTATTAATTCAAAGAGTATACATGTATTTATAGGCATGAGAATGCCTTAGTCACCATTACACATGTCATTACTTGATAACTTCTATAGTCTAATTGTGACACCTATCTAGGATACTTGTCAATGCCATATTTTCCAATGTGCTAAAGTCCATATTATTATAACACCCCCCCTTGCACGTAGCACTATTGTATCGATTGAATTGATGCCTCATTAAAAACCTTAAGCCGGAAAACCCAGTGGGAAAAACCGATAAGAAGGGAAAAATAGTGCATGATTCAAATTCAAGTCGTGTGCATAAGCTGCCTCGCTAAAAACCTTAGCTGGAAAACCCCAATGGGATGAAAACCAATCCTAAGGGAAAAAAGAGTGCAACGCACTTTTGCCCCCCCTGAATTGAGCAATATAAGCCCCCAAAATGGGCTGTCAATCAATTTGTAGGTTGTCTCATTAAAAACCTTAAGCTGGAAAACCTTATGGAAAAAAACCAGTCAAAAGGGAAAAAGAGTACAACATATCATAACATTATGTGCTCTCCCTGAAACAAATAATATAGGCCTCCGAAATAGGCTATTTATAAATCATAAGTTGCCTCGTTAAAAACCTTATGTCGAAAAAACCACATGGGAAATGACCAAACAAAAGCGAAAAAGAGTGCAACATATCATCACTCCGTCTTTGCGTTACGCATTTTAAATCCACAGGAGTTTAAATATTAAAATTTAGTGAATTATAAAGATGACATTAGAATGTTTGTTAGACGTATGTCCATTCCCTCATGGACAACCCTAGGAAACGAAAAATGATTGTATTCATTACGTGTGAATACATATAATCATAATTAATCCCATATCATCAGGATAATTCTTGAGTAATAAGGCCGACATTATATCGTACAATTTTGTTGTCATTATTTCTCTAACGAACAAAATCCCATTTATATCCAGAGAATTTTACATTGTCCGGAGTTTGTACAACTAACCCATATTTTATTTCGTTTCTCTAGGAAAGTCAATCCCAATTTAACCGCTTTCTCGCATTTAGGCCAAACTCGGCTTTGTTGACATTCTATTTTTTGAATGTGGTTCACTGGCATAATTATCTCAAAAAATTATAATTGCCTTCCTTGAGAGATTAAACTCTACAGAATTATATATAGCATGTTTATTATGATGACCTGTTTATTCAGTGGATTAAATTAATCAATATGAGTGTGAGCGTGTGCTACAAGGTACTGATATTTATCCCATGTACTGCACAATCTTATCAAAATTATTTTTGATCGAGTTTCTCTGGCACTATCTCTTATCATATGCCCGGGGTATAGTAATTTGTGCAGAAAATATGCGAAATAATATTGCACGTATATAATAAACACACGCGAGACCATCTATAAGATGCTTCTCACAAATAATAAATATTTAAGATATTGGTGCACTTGAAAGGTTGTATTGGTCCATAAATATCAACCCTTTTGCACTAAAGGTTATATAACGAGATCTATGTTTAATATAAATCACATAAATACTCTTCGGACATTGGGATCCCTTCACCGTTTAACAAATGTCCTTTAGTATCTTATGTATTTCTACACATCATTATATTTTATGGGCGTCCCCATACTATCATGCCAAAACCTGAATATTTGAGGATTAACCAGTTTATATGACATGTTGGTGTAGTAATTGAAAACTCGAATTAGGACACAATACAGTACAAGAGCTAATGCTTTTAATAAGCAGAACAATTGTTTATTCCTAGAGCCATAATCTCTACGGAAAGTAATTTAGTTTTAGTTCGTGCTTTGCGCAATATCACACTCAATAAAATTTGGAATATATTAAATTTTTAATTAGACTAATACATCGTCCGGGGAGATTTAAACTCAACCTCGGGAATATATATATTTCATGGGAGATATGCAAACTTTACTTCAGGAATATTTCATCTAAAGGAGAACTTCTAAAATTCGACCTCGTGAATATGTCACTCGAGGGTGATATGTAGTTTATCTTAATTTCGGGAATCAGTCCGAGAAAGATATATAACTCAATTTCAAAGTTCGGAATTATAATATAGAGACAATAGTCTATTATGTTTGTGTTTCACATGTACATCCATATTAAATAATATTTCCATAAAATACTAACTCAATCTTGAGAAGTTAACATCCAAAAGATATATATAATTTAACCTCGAGAATGTTTTCGTTCTAGGGAGTTTTGCAAACTTGATCCCGGGAATTGAACATTCGAGAGAGATATGTACATGTTGCACAATTAGTAGACATATCGAATTAACTTTGAAATATTACCAATATCATCAGGGGTGTATAAGCTCGACCTTGGGAATATTTCTTCCAAGGGGATATTTCTTCCGAGCTAGAGAGTCGTAAATTTTTATTTGGGGAATATATAATTAAGCTCGACCTCAGGAATGTATCGTCCGAGGGAGATATTATAAACTCGATCTCGGGCATATGTCGTCCGAGAGATATATACATTTTATCTTAGAAATTAGCTCAATCTCGAGAATAAAATCATCCGAGAGAAGTATTTAAATTTGACGTCATTTATATTTATTTCGAGAAAATATTATAGGCTCAACCTCGGGTATATATCGTTCGAGGGAGGTATGTTCATAAATAAATAAATTCAATCTCGACAACCGTTACATCGAGAGAGTTATATCGTAATCATTAAAAAATATTATCATTGCATGATCTCAAATATATTGTAACACCCCGCATTTTCGGTAAAATAATTTTTACCACCTTTATGTGCATATTTGTGAAATTAGAATTTATAATAATTCTTGCATGATTAGTAGTTACGTGAATTAGGTAATTATGTGATTATTATGTGAATTATGTGATTATGTGAATTATGTGCTTAGGAAATATTTCGAGATATTATTTCGAAATAAATTATTTTCATGAATTAGGATTTTATTCTTGCATATGAATTTAAATGAGCATTTCATCATATTATTGCATGCACAAAATTTTAGAAAATGAATTTTTATCATAAATTTTAGGATTTTTAATTAATGTCGAAAATTAAAAAATCCTCCCCACATTTTCTTGAATTTTCGGACATCACACACACACACACACATGATTTTTAAATTTTTGCATATTAATTAGTAGAAAAACATGCATTAGTGTGGTTGTACTTTGAGCATAGAAAGAAATACTCAAGCCTAGTTCCCTGCTCTATAGACTAGGCATGCTTTTCACTCCTTTAAGTAAGACCAAAGGTCTTTCTTCTTCTCCCTTCCTCCTTCATTTCGGCAGCCATCACCCCCACCACCATAGCCACCATTTTCTCAAGCTTGAACCACCCAAGAACCACCACCACCTCAACTTTCGGAAATTGCAAAATCACCCCCACAAAAAAATGTATTTTCCTTTCTTCTCCATTGGCTTTGAACTCTCCAAATATTCTATAAATACCTCCCATGCCCAAGATCAAAATACACTCTCAAACTCCACTCTTACAATCCTGAAGTTCAAAGTCTCCTTCTATTTCAACAAAAGGAGAATTTTCGGCCAAGCTTAGGAGTAAGCTTCTCCTCCCTCTTCTTTCTTCTTCTTTTCCGAAAGAGCAAAGCTCTTCTTCCTCCAAGTTCTTTTGTTTTCTTCTTATTTTCTTAATGCCTAATCTAACTCTTAATCTCTTCTTGTATTAGAGAGAAAAGAGCTAACAAATCCTTCCCCTAAAGAGTAGAGGTGAGAATTCTTGAATTCTTGCTCAAAACTACAACACCACTAGTATTTTCGGTTCTTATGTGTTTTTATGTGTTTTTATTGTTTATCCTTGCATATTATGTGATTATATGTTTTAGATGATGATTGCATGTTAGTGTTTTGAAAAGATAACTTTGTTCTTGAAGTTTTATGTTTTTTCGAAAATTTGGGGAAAAATGTTTAAATTGCTTATTTGGCTTAATTAGTGCCTTGCATGTGTTAATCTAGTGTTTGATTGTTGATTTGTGAAAAGAAAATGAATTTTGGCCTACCCATGAAACTTTCGAAATTTTTGGGGAAAATGCTTAAACTGCTTATTTGGCTTAATTAGTGCCTTGCATGTGTAAATCTAGTGTTTGATTGTTGATTTGTGAATAAAAATTGAAGTTTTGACTTAGCTAAGTAACCTTCGAATTTTGAGGTAAAATGCTTAAAATTTCTTATTTGGTCTATTTGCTATCTTATATGTGTTGATCTTGTGTCGATTGTTGTTTTAAGGCCTTGCATGTAAGATTTGGTGATTGATTGTTGATCTAAGGTCTTGCATGTTAAGATCTAGTGATTGATGGTTGATCTAAAGTCTTGCATGTTAAGATCTAGTGTTTTCTATGTAAAACGTTGGGGGTACCCAGGGGTTCAACGGCTTGTTGCATACGCTAAATGCAATCGTGATTCCCTACGTTAATGGCCTAGGTTTAGTTTTTTGCTTAAAGTCTTGAATTTTATTCTTGTAAAAATGCTAGATTTAGTAAACTTTTGATGTTATATTGTCTTTGCATATTGATAAGTGTTCGTTTTGCACAACTTTTACTTATCTAATCTTCGTGTTTTGGTCTTCATTCGTCCGAGTTTTCGGCTTTATTTGTATATATTATGTTGTTTTTGTTTTATTTATATTTTTAGGTAAAGATAAGCTATTTTTGCCGATTCGAGACGATTTTGGAAGCGAAGCCGAGAATCAAACCAAACACGTGCAAAAGTGCATTCTCGCGGATTGTGGCAGTGTTTGGTATTTCAAGCATAACTTTTGCATACGACCTCCGATTGGGCTGATTCAAGTGGATTTAGAAAGATAACTTCAAGGGCTACAACTTTTGTGAAATGCACAATTGTCGAATTCGGGCTGAAAAAGGGTGAAAAAAGTGTTTGAAGTTAATGCAGAGGCCAGATCGCGATCCAGAATCACCGGATCGCGATCTGGTGCCAAATTCCAGTAGCAGCGAAAAGTTGGGGCAGATCGCGATCCGCACTTCCTGGATCGCGATCTGGGAAGGCGGTGGGCAGTTTTCGAGGTTGCCAGATCGCGATCCAAGAAGCCCAGATCGCGATCTGGGCACAGAAATCGAGACTAGATATTTTTCTTTGATTTTTCACTATAAATAGAAGGTCTCTTTTTCATTTTTATATATCTCGATTAACTCTCGATTATCTCTCGACTTCTTCTTCGGTTTTCTCTTCGGTTCTCGCCAGTTCTTCGCGGGAAGCTTCGACGAGGGTTTCGACTCGGGTTTTTCATAAGCTTTTCTTTACGTTTAGTTTATAATTTCTCGTGTTCTTCATTTTGATGCTATGTTTGTAATGAACTAAGCATTTTCTTTTAGGGAAATGAAACCTTGTATATATTGATTTTGATTTCCAGATCTGTGATCTTTTTGTCGTTCTTTGATTCTGTTTATGTTTTCATGTATTAAATGCTTTCGATTGTTTGGCCAACAGTTGAATTGATTCTAAATGGGAATGAACTCGAGAGAGGATTTCTCGTTTGATTTTAGGAAAACATAGCTCGGGTTGTGGAAACGGAGACGTGATGCACCTCGGGTAGCCCTTAAGGACTTGACCTAAATGCTCTCTTAATATCAGGTTCTGAACGGAGACGTCGGACCTGTGGGTAGACTCTAACTACACTGGAGACGGGGGTTAGGGTACTTTAGTGTCTGGGTTAGCGAACATAGAATTGACAATAGATTTCGATTTGTAGATCTTTATCGATAGTACACTGGTGGATTTTACCCTAGAAGCCATCACACGTTGGAATTCCTCGCGTATACTGGCGGACCGTTGTTTTCATTATTTTTGTTTCCTTTTGGCTTCATGTCATCTCCCATCTTTTTCTCCCGTCTAGATACAGTTTAGGATAGTATAATTACGGTACTTGGTAGATTTAGGAACTTAATTCCCTGTGGATCGATATCTGGAATTCACTATTCTACAAAACGCGATACTGTACACTTGCGGTTATTTATACGTAGGTTTTACGCGTATCAAGTTTTTGGCGCCGTTGCCGGGGAATTAGTTAATCTTGAATTTACTAATATCGTTACCAACTATCGTTACTTTACTTTAGACAATTTTTTTTCTTTTGATTTTTTTTTTTAATTTTTATAGCAGATTTGTATACATCGATGGCCTCGATTTATGATCTCTCTCTTTGCAAGATTCAATCCAGAGCTGATTACATTCAACATGAGTTGGAGGATATTGAAAGACATCGAAGGTTGAACCCAGAAAATGGAATTGCACAAACAAATGAGCACTTCTGCTATCTACAAGAAGAACTCCACTTTTTGGCAAATATTTTCGAAAATTTCAAGAGATGTCACATTCACAAACCACATCCGACCATCCTTTATGAAGACAACGAGGTATTTACAGATTTTCGTATAAACGATGAGGTTGAGCACCTTGAGGGAATTATTCATCCCAGTTCTGTAGATACTTTAGCGTGTGATGAGAGTGGGATGAAGATGATGGTAGAGGAACTTGACGAACATAATCCTATCCACATTGCTATTCCAGATTTGAGTGTGAGCAAGGAGACGAGTTTCAAATTTGAGGTAGAGCTTTCTCCAAAGCTCGAGTATCTTGTATACGAGTTTGAGAGATCGGTAGGCAAGCAACCCATCCTAGTCTCCTACCGACTGATTTCCAAAGCAAACGAAAAGTACCATGGGTTGGGATGGTCATTACAAGATTGCAATCTAGTCCACGATATGATTGCAAAGTATGTATCAAGACTGACGGATGGATGCGCAATCTACAAGGTTTTGGATTGGACATAATCCGTCCAAAACGTGTCGAGCCGTCGACTGTAAAACAGGCGCTGAATGGGAGGCAACCCATTATTCATTTTTCGTCATTTATTTTGTTAGTTTTCTTTTATTTTTGCATTTTTTTTATTTAAAGCTAGATTTCACCCATTTTTCTTGATTTTTGCCGGTATCTCGTCCCCAAGGAAAGAAGAGTAAGAAGTCGGGAAGTCTAGGCAATTCCGGCAATTCGCTCTCGGTGCCAAAATTCACGGCACCCCGTGCAACCAAAGAACACTTTCGCAACCGTAGAACACTGATCAATCTGCGGCACGACTGTTCAGGGCGTATTTCTTTCTCATATCTTTTATTTTTCGCATTGAGGGCAATGCATGATTTAAGTTTGGGGGTGCGTTTAGCTTATTTTGATTTGGTCTTTTGCATGCATATCATATAATTTAGTTTTATTTATGTATTTCGATTTTCGTAATTGTGTTATGTTTGTCACATGCATTTCATATAGGATCGAGTGTAAGTTGCATTTCCGGATTCTATTGAAGCAAAGCAATTAATGAATTAGTAGACTGGCTAGTTGATTTTAAAATTGAAATTATGGATAACCGGCTAATTATAGATGTACCTTCCGACTGCGTTTTTGCAACTTGTGTGGATAGCCTTTCGAATCCTTTCCGATTAAGCTTGAGCGCACTTTTCTGAGGGGTATAATAGTCTGAGGTTTGGGGGGCGAGTTAGAATTGAATTATGTGTTCACGATTTCCAGTTGTTGGCTAAAAGTTCTATCAATGGTCTTTACGTTTTTATTTTATGTTCGATGTTAAAAAAAAAAAAAAGAGAAAAATAATAATTTATGGTAGTGTTGTGATTCACGCTTTGATTTCCCCGCCTTTCTGACTCGAGCTTAACCCGTTGGGTGCACCTCGTCACCTAAGTCTCTCGAGCTGTCGAGCTTGGGGGTTTCTTGGACTAAAGTTCGATACATGGGTCAGGGAGATAACACAGTGGTGTCGAGCCTTGCACGAGTCACGATTATGCCCGTTTCAAAAAAAAATGAAAAAAGAAAAAATTGTGATGAAAATCACCAAAAATATTGTTGTTGTCATTTCTTATATTGAATAAATAGACCTACTTATGCCCAACTCGAGTTTTTGAATTTCAGAATCAAAACTTGCTTTTCACCCACATTTCTACTCAAAAACCTCGATGATTGTGTTTATTGTTTAATTACGGATTCTTGAGTCTATCTTTCATTTTGGTGTAGAAACAACTAATTGCGTCGGTAGGAAAGTCGAATACCTTAAGCCGTATGCCATTCTAAGATTTTAAGTTATCTAGCTTGTTTTATCTTTGGAATTAATTGCAATGCTTTGACCAATCCGGCAACTTTGTGGGTGTGTTGTCTGAAAACCCTCACGAGACACAACTCGTCCTTTGGGGGTACCCAGGGGTTCAACGGCTTGTTGCATACGCTAAATGCAATCGTGATTCCCTACGTTAATGGCCTAGGTTTAGTTTTTTGCTTTCGTCGTTTTTGTTTTTGGGTTGTAGTTTGTTTCGTTTTGATTTACTCGGGACGAGTAAAGATCTAAGTTTGAGGGTGTGATAAGTGTTCGTTTTGCACAACTTTTACTTATCTAATCTTCGTGTTTTGGTCTTCATTCGTCCGAGTTTTCGGCTTTATTTGTATATATTATGTTGTTTTTGTTTTATTTATATTTTTAGGTAAAGATAAGCTATTTTTGCCGATTCGAGACGATTTTGGAAGCGAAGCCGAGAATCAAACCAAACACGTGCAAAAGTGCATTCTCGCGGATTGTGGCAGTGTTTGGTATTTCAAGCATAACTTTTGCATACGACCTCCGATTGGGCTGATTCAAGTGGATTTAGAAAGATAACTTCAAGGGCTACAACTTTTGTGAAATGCACAATTGTCGAATTCGGGCTGAAAAAGGGTGAAAAAAGTGTTTGAAGTTAATGCAGAGGCCAGATCGCGATCCAGAATCACCGGATCGCGATCTGGTGCCAAATTCCAGTAGCAGCGAAAAGTTGGGGCAGATCGCGATCCGCACTTCCTGGATCGCGATCTGGGAAGGCGGTGGGCAGTTTTCGAGGTTGCCAGATCGCGATCCAAGAAGCCCAGATCGCGATCTGGGCACAGAAATCGAGACTAGATATTTTTCTTTGATTTTTCACTATAAATAGAAGGTCTCTTTTTCATTTTTATATATCTCGATTAACTCTCGATTATCTCTCGACTTCTTCTTCGGTTTTCTCTTCGGTTCTCGCCAGTTCTTCGCGGGAAGCTTCGACGAGGGTTTCGACTCGGGTTTTTCATAAGCTTTTCTTTACGTTTAGTTTATAATTTCTCGTGTTCTTCATTTTGATGCTATGTTTGTAATGAACTAAGCATTTTCTTTTAGGGAAATGAAACCTTGTATATATTGATTTTGATTTCCAGATCTGTGATCTTTTTGTCGTTCTTTGATTCTGTTTATGTTTTCATGTATTCAATGCTTTCGATTGTTTGGCCAACAGTTGAATTGATTCTAAATGGGAATGAACTCGAGAGAGGATTTCTCGTTTGATTTTAGGAAAACATAGCTCGGGTTGTGGAAACGGAGACGTGATGCACCTCGGGTAGCCCTTAAGGACTTGACCTAAATGCTCTCTTAATATCAGGTTCTGAACGGAGACGTCGGACCTGTGGGTAGACTCTAACTACACTGGAGACGGGGGTTAGGGTACTTTAGTGTCTGGGTTAGCGAACATAGAATTGACAATAGATTTCGATTTGTAGATCTTTATCGATAGTACACTGGTGGATTTTACCCTAGAAGCCATCACACGTTGGAATTCCTCGCGTATACTGGCGGACCGTTGTTTTCATTATTTTTGTTTCCTTTTGGCTTCATGTCATCTCCCATCTTTTTCTCCCGTCTAGATACAGTTTAGGATAGTATAATTACGGTACTTGGTAGATTTAGGAACTTAATTCCCTGTGGATCGATATCTGGAATTCACTATTCTACAAAACGCGATACTGTACACTTGCGGTTATTTATACGTAGGTTTTACGCGTATCACATATTAAGATTTCGGTTACTTTTATGTTTTTATGGCTAAATGATTTTGTGAAACTTTATGTGTATTTTCGATGTGCTCTTGCTTGCTTATGTGAATCATTGGGTGTGAGGACGAGAGAAGGGTAAGTAGAAGGGTGCATGTGTGGGTGCATTAGTGTCATGAATTTTAAAAGATAAAACTATCTTGGAAAGTCTTTCGAGGTTACGGTAAATTTCCCAGGTACGGCGAGTCGGTACCGTAGGGCCTAGGGGTGGTTTGATCCCACGTAGATAGACATGATTCGATATATATGTGAGGTTATTTACCGGTAACTTAGATTGGCTCTTCCGAGGGATTCCCGACAATTTTTCATGTCATGCATGTTGCATTATGGTGTTGATGATATAGGTGGGAAAATCTCACTCTATGGTCTTAGGATCGTAGGGTTATAAAGGTGGGAAATTCCTTCTATAATCTTCAATACGTGTCATGGCATAGGGTTATAAAGGTGGGATATTCTCACTCTATGGTCTTGGGATCATAGGGTTATAAAAGTGGGAATTATCTCACTCTATGCGTGTGGCAATTATGTGATGAAGAACGCCGACGAAAAAGGGAAGTATATGATTGTTTTACTTTATGTTGCATGTTCATGTATAAGATATATGTATGTATATA
>NW_012193676.1:1663491-1688101 GCF_000504015.1 Erythranthe guttata
TATAGATATATGTATGCTCTATGGGCTAAGGGTATTCGATCATACTTCAAGATTCTCATTGAGTCCTCAAAGGCTCATATAGGTGTTGTATGTTTGTAGGTATACCCGATTTGGAGCCCGAGGAAGTGAAGTTGGGAATCGAGCTCGAGAATCGGAGGAGATCGTATGGAGGGGTTGTGGATTGTGTTGGCTCTTAATCTAGTCATGTGGTTTTATTTGTATAATATGCTTGTAAAAACTTTTGATACGGTTTTAGGTATTTTCTACCGTTCGCTTCCTCCGATCGGTGGGAATTATTAAAAGACGATATGTGTAATAGTAATTAGGATTACCCTATTTTGGATAATTAATCGGTAATCCGTAGCTTTTGTAAGCGAAAGCAAATTTTCACTATTTATATGTATGCATGCTTCCGGCTAGTAATTTCTTCGTGTTTTGTCTCCATGTTCTAAAATTATTTTCGTATAGGTTCTCTGCTTAGAAAATTATGAAATTTTAGGAGTCTCTGCATATCTCTGTTCTCATTATATTGATAGGTCTTATGCATGATTTGGGTAAGTATTTATTTAGTTATGATTTATTTCTCACTACTGCACTGAAACAGGGTCATTCGGGTGTTTTCTGGTATAACTGGAGTTTTACTCACTCAAATACCTTGTTTCCACTTGTAAAATGTTTTCAACTTACCTTTCTGCCTTGGGGTAAAATTGGGTAGCTTTTGGGTCAGTGAGGAATTTATTATGAATTTTCAAAACTCCATCCCCTGTTCTGGATTTTAAACTGAGTGACTGTGCCATTTTATTTATTTCTCCTAAATGGCCATGCATCTTTCAAAACTGTTTCAACTGGGTGATCTAGACCCGTGTTAGATGATATGGTATTAGTTTGGGGTCATTTGAATGAGTAGTTTAAGAGGAATTAATTTTTAAAGCTTCTGCATTGAATCTGTCCGCATTTGCATTAAGTCCATCATGCCTAGTTAATTTCTAGTCTTGCATGTAGTATGCTTTTAAAAAGAAAAATTTTTACGTAAATTTTATATCCACAAAAATCATTTTAAAAGTCTTCCGCTGAGATTACATATAATAAGAGTAATCGAGAGAGGGGTGTCACATATATAACCTCTACTCTTATGCCAAAATATATTTCGTAGGCAATAAACTCATGAGTTTTAATTTATTTTTACCAAATGATTTATGGGCGGAAATATTTACATCTACTTTGATCAATTTAACAAGATCTTGAAGATGACTATCTTTCACTTCGTCGTTGTAGGCCTAATCCCATATTTAATTTTATAATGGCCTTTCAATCAACCCTTAATAAAAATGTCCATCGTTTATATGGGTACTGCACCCAATTAATTTTATTTTAATAGCCTCATTTGCCTTTGAGGGGAATCACAACTTTTAGACTTTTAGTGACTCTACGGACATCACAACAGGAGTTATATTTACGGCTTCTATATTGGCCATTATTGGGGACTACGACGTCCACCATCTCTACGGACATTATGTTCGGAGTAATTATCATATAGCCTTTAAATCGACCCTTTATTTGGACTCCTATGCGGCGGAGTCATTTTCATTTCTCATTATCTAAATCAACACATTTCCTTTTGCTAATTCAAACAAGATTATTAAATAAATAGATCGAAACTTGCACATGCCAATCACAAGTTTCTAAATTTACAAAATCAAAATCATGTAATGCAAGTTGAAAATTCATAGTCGAGGCGAGAGATAATAACCTTTTTTTTTTCTCATAAATCAACATGCACATAATTATAGATATACATCATTCCTTTCCTCCGAAAATCGGTTGCGTATAAATACCGTAGTATTCGCTTCACCATTTGATATCGAGGATCTGGATTTTATCAAATAAAATAACATAACATAAACAAACTTAGATAAGCTACCTTTTTTCGAGCAGAACTTCGTGCTGATAATGTATTGTGAAATAATTTCCATTAGCTCATGAGTGTTAATGATATATGGAATAATCCACCAAAATAAGGTTAGTGGAAAAGCCATTTATATATAATAAATATTGTGTATGTATATATATGTCATCATATAAGGCAAAATAATGTAATATAATAGAGAATCACACTAATTAGTGGGATAATTAACAAATAAAGAAACATAAGAAGTTGGGAGAAAAAGAAGGCTCATGGCCATTTTATTAATTCAAAGAGTATACATGTATTTATAGGCATGAGAATGCCTTAGTCACCATTACACATGTCATTACTTGATAACTTCTATAATCTAATTGTGATACTTATCTAGGACACTTGTCAGTGCCATATTTTCCAATGTGCTAAAGTCCATAGTATTATAACAATTTTTATTTTTTAGTTGATTCAATAATTTATAGTTAATTTCAATATTTTGTAGATATTTCAATATTTTTTTTAGTTAATTTTTGATACTTTATGGTTGATTTCATTGTGGTAGACATGCTTTTTTTTTTTTAAACAAATCGATAATATATTAGGCACTCACGACCAAATGAGAAGGTAGGAAAGTCCCTTTAACAGAGTCTGAAACATGAAAGGACGCTAAATTGTGAGCAAGACAATTGCCGTGTCTCTTAACAAAAGAAAATGAACAAAAGAAAAATAAATGAGCCCTTCACAATTTTTTTTTAGGAATTTCATTTTGTGGTTCATATATATATATATATATATATATATATATATATATATATATATATATATATATATATATATATATAAATGTGTGTGTGTGTGAGATACGGGCTTAGTTGTCAAGGTCCATATTGACTTTAAAGCCCTTCACAAAGCCCAAGACTAAAGGCAGTTGGCCTCTTTTTCCGATCGGGCTTCCCTTCATCTTCACTTCTCTTTATCCCCAAGGCCCATTCCATTTTAGTATTATTATTTAGGCTTCATGTATATATATATATGTATATTGGCTGAATATATTTTTAGAAAATAATAGAATTTTCAGAATTATTTTTGAAAATTAAAATCAAGACAAAAATCAATGTTTTTTATTTATTACAATTCCAATCCAAAAATTCTGAATTTTCAAAATTTCAGATGTGAATTGAAGTAAGTTGAAAATTTTCGTTCCAATTTATACATTAGCTGACTAGCCTCAATGAGCCACAAAGACAGCCAAAAAGATTCAAGATAAGTGAATCATGGAAATTAAATTATTAACATCTAATCCATAATTTGTAGGAAAGTTCTATCAATTAACTACGATATTATCCATAGTAATTTGAGTTTTCAATATTCAAACCTGAGAACAAAAGAATCTGCCAGGCATAAATATAATCTATGTTTCTACCAAAATCATCGAACAAGAAACAGGACACAATCCACTGATAGAACTCCAACGGTCAAGTCAATAATATATGGAGAGTGTTCGATCGATGATGTTGAAGAGACGGGCATTGAACACCAAATGCCCATAACCAGAGATCCAACTCAACGCTCAAAACCTGGATCAAAAGAAACACGAGCCAACGACGAATTTCAAATAAAGGAAAAACGTTCATAAAAGAAATTAACTACGAAAATCAACTAGTAATTATTCATGTTTTATGGAATTGGGAAAATGAACAGAGAAGTCCATTAATAAGGCAACAGAGGTTGTTTATGACGAGAGCAGGCTTAGTGCAGGTAGAGAAGCCAAGAAGAGGTTGAATAAGAGGCTTCAACTACCACACACTAACAGGTGTGTGTGTGTTCGTATGTTCACAAGAATATTATTGGTGTATACGGTGGCGGTGGCGGTGGCTGAGGGTCGGTTTGCATCAGCAGGTGGCAAATCATCGCATTTTGGTTCTTGGCCGCCGCTTTTGCGTACACAGCAAAACGTTGTCTTCGGTCGGATTAATATTGATTCAAAGAACTGCTCTCTTTTTGTAAGAAACTTGTTTGTTTCCGCCTTTGCTTGGAATATTTCGTATTGTCGGCGGAGATAGGCCATTACATAGGGCGCTGCCGACACTAGCTAAGCGTAGATGGTATGGTGTGGCGGCAGTGTGGTGACGATGGGGAGGCAGATCTACGTTTTTTTGGTGGATCAGGCAGAGGACGGTGTGGGTAGAGAATTCCCGCTGGCTCGAACCTTAATCGACTACGTACATGTTCAATAGTCGATTAAGCTAATCGACTATGCTCTGATAGTCAATTACGGTTGATTTTTTGATTTTTTTATGATTTTTTGTTTATTGATTTCAATTGTATAAATCAATTATAATGTTTTGTATATTTTTTGTCTTTTGTAAAACATAGTTGATTTTGCATTTTTTCGCAATTGTGATTTGTTATGTTTAGTAGCAGATTCTTAATCGACTATGCTTCATCATAGTCGATTAATATACCTGATATAGAAAAACAATTAAAAAACAAAAATAACAAATTAAAAAATTAAAGATTTTCCTTAATCGACTATGAAGCATAGTCGATTAAGGCTAATCGACTATGCTTCATAGTCGATTAAGGAAACTGATACAAAAAAAAAAAAGAAACAAAAAAATTCGCTGAGCGCGTGACCCAGTGATGATGTGACGGGCAGGGGCAAAGCTGGAAAACACAATGGCTCAAAATGGGTGTGGGCTTTTCTCAAATGGACTGAAATATTTTGGACCTCTCTCCATTAAAAAAAGTAATATGAGGGGGGTTTCCTCAAAGAGCCCCTTTGTCTAAAGTCGATATTCTCTTACATACTCAATAGATGGATAATTCAAACACAATCGTAATCTAAATCAACCTCTGTCTATTTTCAAATTGTTAAAGAGTATCTTATCTAATAACAAGTAAAACTCCATTCAAATTTTTTTACATAACTTAAAAAAAAAAAATCATTTGGTAAACAAAAGAAATGTAAAAACATAAGATTAGGGTAAGTAATTTAAAAAACAGAACATAGGGGAAGTAATTATAATTTTATAATTGTGTATGAAACACGTTGATTTTCATAATGTTTTTAACTCTCTTATTTTTCAAACTAAATTTTAGTTATGGTTAAGTGCTTAGTGGACTAAGTAGTGCTTAGTGGGCTAAGTATAATACTTAGTGGACTAAGTAGTGCTTAGTGGGTTAAATTGTGGATATTATCTTAACTACTAAACAAACCCACTAACCCATGTTCTTGAGTGCTCTTGTAGTTGGTTTTCTTGCAGAGCATGGGTTGAGGAGTGGAAGCTTGGAATGTCTATAAATACCGACTTCAAGACTCAAGGAAAGTTGCGGATTCTAAGAAATAAAAACCGAGAGCTGAAAAGAATACATGAGATTTTTAGTGTGTTTTTAGAATCTGTTTTTACGTAATCCTCAAGAGTACATTCTTTACGTACTCCTCATGAGTACATTCTTTACGTACTCCTCACGAGTACATTCTTTGAAATCTAGAATTTTTAGTATTTATCTTTTTTTGTTTCTAGATTTGAATGTAAGAATGATCATGTTAATGATTCATTCATAAGGAAGAAGTTTTCGTACATCTTCTCTTTGTATTCGTGTAATACTGTTTTAATATAATTTTTCCGTCCTGTAAAGGGCAAGTTCACAAGTTTTACTTGTGAACATTTTTTAGAACGAGTATTGTTTTTATATTTCCGCTGCATGTATATACATGTGTCATAGCACTTAATATAACATCCCTGTATTAAACGAATTCGGGACCATAAATTCTTTCAATTGGCATCAAGAGCCAACGCTTGACGTATACTAAGTGTTTGTTCCTATTTTTTCAGAAACGAATTCGTGATGGATACTCAGATGACTGCTTCTATGCGACCTCCTGTACTTGATGGCACAAACTACACCTACTGGAAAGTCAAGATGATGGCGTACATCAAAGCCATTGATGAGAGATCCTGGAGATCTATTCTTACTGGATGGAAGCCACCAACTATCACAGATGCGGATGGGGATGTATTTACAACACCAGAATTACGGTGGACAACAGGCGATCTATCAAATGCCAATCAAAACTCAAAGGCGTAAAATGCAATCTTTAATTCAGTAGGTTTAAATCAAGATCGAAGGAAGTTCTTCATCAAATTCAAGGCGTTCTTCATCAAATCGAGGGCGTTCTTCAACAAATCAAGATCGAAGGAAGATTGAAGGGTCAAATCCATCAAGAACTTCAAGATCTTCAAGTCAAAACCCGTCAAAGTTCAGCGTTCGATCCGAGATTCAAGTCGCAAGACCCTCGAAGACGTTATTCAAATCCAAATCAAATCCGGAGAAGATTAACTCAACGACCCGACTCCAAAATTTAAAGTCAAAACATACATCGTTCTAGAGAGAAGAATCAGAGGATTAAATTAGAGTTTGTAACCCGCAATATTTATTTTTAATTCAATAAAATTATCTTTAATTTGTGCAAGTTTTTCTTGTTTGTCTAAATCGCAGATAAGAATTTGTTGTTACAACTTTCAACTAGAAATAATACAGTTTCATTTATGAACAGTGATGAAACAATTATTTCACTTTGTCCGGTTCAACACATGCCGGGTGTGCTAGCACAATAAGTCAAAACAATAACTACAAAAGTTATTCGCTGTTTACTGTGATCAAGACCAATCACTTAAATATTGTGCTACAATCTTTTACCAATGGTTAGTTCATTTCCATCTAGATTGTAAACGTTTATCTTTATATTCTAAACGAACTTTCGAAATGATCTTTCTGTGCGCCGTAGCACACCATCTCGAATACTATTAGAATATTAGACTTATGCTTTTAATTAATTGACAAACAATCAATTAAATGCATCGAATACCCTAGTGCAGATTCTCATAAAATGATAATAAACTATTTTATTAATTCAATAATAAAATTATGTAGCTAAAAGCGAGACTTTTAGTCTACTATCCTAACAATCAGACTACCACCAATATGAACAACAACTTCATTTGAATGATAACAGTTATATATCAAAAGATCCTCAATATAGTGAGATCTGCAATTTCGTAAACAAAAAAGTACCCAATTGAAATCCTAATACTTTGAAATCCCAAAATACAAAAATTGAACCACAACAACAGAAATCCGTAATCCTTACACCTCTTCGAGGACACGAGATAAATCGACCCTCTTGATTTTTATCTGACCAAGAAGTTTGCAAACCCAACTTCAAATTGCAACCACAAAAACCAAAATCGTTTGGGATGTAGTTGTTTTCACGGAATGTTTTGTGAGATGCGCTTCCACTGACGTTGTTGCTGGACCCAGAGCTCATCTCCAAATATATTAGATAGGAGCATAATCGATTGAGAATAAAATGAAAGAAATTGATCGACTGCGTGAAGCTCTCTTCAGTAGAGAAATCGAATTTTTATTTTTGTTATGAATATATTATGAGCTAATAGTACAGAACCCCATGTGTTATTTCTAATTGGCATAAAAGACCTCATGATAAAATAATTAGCAAAGACCCCCTTACGTTTGGCTTTATATAGCACACCGCTCCTTTTTAACAGATTTAATTGTTGACTTGAATGAAATTACAAAATTAACCTTGATTTAAAAACACAATATACCGAAAATCCAATTGAAAAATTTGTGAAAAGAAAAATAAAAAATAGAGAAGTCTTCTTCTCTTCCCTGTTGACCCACTCCCACCCCAAAATAATTCTTCTTCAACAACCATCAAATAAGCCATTTTTACTGTTCCCCTTCTTCCTTCAATCTTCCACCACCATACCCAACCGTCATTACCTCCACCCGTCGTCGGCGCCGCCCCATACTCTGCCGGTGTTAGCCGTCACCACCATACCCAACCGCCATTACCTCCATCCGCCGCTGCCCCCGCCCCATACTCTGCCCCCATACGCTGCCCCCGTCACCACCATACCCATCCGCCGCCGCCGCCCCATACTCAACATGCTCGTGCCCCTTCTTCGTTGACGGAACTGTGGATATGTCGCCGGTTGAAATGGTCGGAGTTTCTCCGGAGAGATGGAACAGAGGAAAGGAGACCGCTTACCTTCCCCTTTGACATTTGTCAGATTTGGGAGTGGGGAGTTCTGGTGAGGTACCTTCCAAACATTTTGCCGGAAAAAAAATATATTTGCAAAGGAGGGCACCATCAGGAAGCATTGTGTGTGTGTTTTGCGTGAAAATTGTGGAAAGTTTGATTGGGGAGGAGATAATTTGGAGAGAGGGCGTTTTAGAAATTGTCAAGGACTGAATTGAAAATTCTTAAAGCTTCAATTTGGGGTTATGAAAATTTTGAGGCTAATATGTAATTTTCCACTTTTTATTTAAAGGGTATTTATATCTTTTCAGGTCAAAATATGCATCCCAGCCGCACAATGAGCGCGTGCAGAACACGATAAGATGTTAGGGACTTTATTGGCTTTGACTAACTTTCATAGGGGGGTCTTTGCTAATTTTTTTAACATAAAGGGTTTTTCAGCAATTAGAAATTACACAACGGTGGTTCTTGCAAAAAACCCAATATATTATATGTCAATTTATTATTATTCTTATAAAAATGGCATTTTAGTATATTTATCAATTATAATTATATCATCTCACACAAAAAAAACGTGTGAGTAATTTATCACCAGAAATATATTCAAAAAAAGCAAACAAGAGAATAGCAAAGTTACGTATTCATCTTCACCACAAATCTATCTAATCTATATCACCGCCCAACTGCCGGTCTATAGACTATATATACATACCATTCAAAGCTTGCAGCTCAGACTCTCACCATTGAAGAGCAAAAAAACAATAACAAAACTAAAGAAATCATCATTTCATTTCTTCTATCCCTCCCATGGATTTTCCAACATTTCTTCTGGTTGTCTTATCCATCATTTGGATATCTACCATGATTCTTACTTTCAATTCCAGGGCCCGAAAGTCATCCAAACTCCCTCCAGGCCCGAATAGATTCCCCATAATAGGCAACATCCTCGAAATCGGGCCGAAACCCCACAAATCACTCGCCAAATTAGCAGCCAAATACGGGCCGGTTATGTCACTAAAACTCGGTACACTAACAACAGTAATCATCTCCTCCCCCAAAGCTGCAAAAGCAGTGCTTCAAACACACGATTTAATCTTTTCCAGCAGAACAGTTCCCTGCGCCGCCGAAATCCTCAGCCACCACGAATCCTCCATTGCGTGGCTTCCCGCCGAGAATCGATGGCGGAAGCTCCGAAAATTATGCCAAGAGCAGATGTTTTCCGTCGCCAGGCTGGACGCCAGCCAGAATTTGAGGAGAGAGAAGCTGCGGAAGCTCCGCGGCTACGTCGGAGCCTGCTCCGAAACGGGCCGGGCCGTGGATATCGGCGACGCCGCATTCACGACGGCACTGAATTTGATGTCGGCGACTCTTTTCTCGTTAGAATTCGCGCCGGAGTTCGATTCTGATTCGTCGCAGGAGATGAAGGACGTTGTTTGGGGGGTGATGAAATGCGCCGGTAGACCGAATTTTGCGGATTATTTCCCCATTCTTAAACCGGTCGATCCTCAGGGAATCCTCAAAGAAGCAAAGATTTATTTCCAGAAGCTGTTTGTTATTTTTGATGGGATAGTTGACGATAAGTTAAAATCTGGGGGTGAAAGTGGGAAAGAAGATTTGTTGGAGGCCTTGATTGAAATTAACCGAAGGGATGAGAATGAATTAACCAAAAATGAGATCAAACATCTCCTGCTGGTAAGTTCTGCACTTGTTTCCCCAATAGAAAGTAGTTCTATAACTGTTATTTTTTATATATTTTTATTTATATTTTTTATTTTTTGTTAGGTAAACTTAATTAGTCAACTAGGTTTGGAAATCAAATCAAACTTCTCAATATTAAATGATATTTGCTTGGTTGGTTAAAACCTCATTGGAGTTTAGTTTAATAAAACCAAAATTTTGACTTACTATTAGGGCTGAAAGTTATGGAATTTCTAATTTTGCCTGTTCCGATTTAGGAACAACTTTTTTTATTCATGTTTTCGAAATTTTAATTTCAGATTTTTTTAGATTGAAATTGGACTTATATAAATTTGTTTTTAAAATTTTAAATTTTCATTCTGATTTAATTTCTAAAATTAATTTCGAAAAACTATACACACATATATAATATCTTATTTATCTTACTTTGTGTAAATAATTTAAATATTTTACATATTATTACAGAGGTATGTTGGAGACCCAAAATATTTCATTTGCTATTTTTCATGTGAAAAGAGACCTAGTTTATTTCCTAATTTAAACATTTATTATTTCAGGGTTTAGTATTTTTTGTTGTATTTGAATTAATATATAGGTCCCTACAAATAAAAGGAAATAAGTGCTAAATTGAAATCATTATATTTTATTTTTAAAATATACAATTTATCAAATGAGTGGTCTTAATTTTACAATTTTATGAAAGTGAGTGTTCTTATTTTTAAAAATTTGAAAGTAAAATGGAGATGTTTGGTTATGTTTCCAAGGGGAATTTCTAGTTTATTTGTTTTTTGTGTAGAAAATGAGAATATGTTTGGATGAATGGGTATTTTTAGTTTTATGTAAGTGTAGAAATGGGTATATGTTTGGTTGTGGTGAATTTTCTCTACGATAGTACGTGCAAATGTAGAATATAATGATTGAGGATGATGATATTGATGATGATGATTATTATTATTATTATTATTATTATTATTATTATTATTATTATTATTATTAGTAGTAGTAGTAGATAGAGAAATTGAGAAAAGGGAGTGTAGATAGTAATTAAGAGATAGAAATGAGAGGAGAGAGAGTGTGCATGTTAATGAGGAGAGAGAAATGAGTTGATGGAATAAGATAAGATTTGTTTTTTTTTTTCTTTTTTTTTATTATTTTACTAAATTGAATTTTTTTTTTGAGTAATTATTGAATTGAATTTTTTTTTGAGTAATTATTGAATTGAATTTTAAGTTGAATAATTATTGAATTGAATTTTAACTTTTAAGTTTGATATATTTGTTAGGATTTATTCCTAGCTGGAACGGACACCACAAGTGGAACAGTGGAATGGGCGATGGCGGAATTACTAAAACACCCTCATAAAATGTGTCGTGTCAGACAAGAAATCAGAGACACCGTTGGAGAAAACATAGAAGTTGAAGAATCTGACATCGCCCGGCTCCCCTACCTACAGGCGGTGGTTAAAGAGACGTTCCGCCTCCACCCCACCGGCCCTTTGCTGGTGCCCCACAAGGCCAACGCCGACGTTGAAATCAACGGCTACATCGTCCCAAAAAACGCGCAGGTCCTCGTGAATGTGTGGGCGAGTGGCAGAGATCCCGACACGTGGCAGGACGCGGAATCGTTCTCGCCGGAGAGGTTTATGGATGCCCGGCAGATAGATTTCAGGGGGAAAGATTTCGAGCTGATTCCGTTCGGATCGGGGAGAAGGATTTGCCCGGGTTTGCCGTTGGCTTATCGAATGGTGCACCTCATGTTGGCGAATTTGGTCGGAAGTTTTGAATGGAGGTTAGATGGAGATTGTAAGGAAGTTGACATGGATGATAAATTTGGACTCACTCTTCAAAAGGCCATACCTCTAAAAGCTGTTCCTATGAAACTATAGAGTCTAATAAGCATGGAAATAAGGTTGTTTGATGTTTGAGTACTTGGTACACTCGAGCATTTTATGTTTATATATATATATATATATATATATATATATATATATATATATATATATATATATATATATATAGTTACGCTAATATTCCAATTGTGAAATTCTTTATTGTAAACCAAAGGGCTCTTTTGCTTTTGTGGTAAGGATTAGTATGTTAGTATAGATCAGATAGATTTGTGGTGGAGATGATTATGTAATTTTGCTATCCTCTTGTTTGCTTTTTTTGAGTATATTTGTGTTGATAAATTATTCACACGTTTGTTTTGTGTGAGATGATATGATGATTGACAAATATACTAAAATGCCCTTTTTATCTCATATATAAAAGAAAGAAACGCAGAATCTACTTTATGTAATTATGTATTTTTAATATTTTTTCTCTACTAATTTCTAACTATAATTTTTAACAATTACCAAAATTAAAACTAACCCATGAAGAATCTACTTTATTGCTACTTATGTAATTATTTATTTTTAATATTTTTTATGTACTAATTTTTAACTATAATTTTCAACAATTATTGATCTCCTAATTTTCATCAATATGTCTCAAATCTTAAGAGATAAAGCTATAAATTCAATATGAATAATAATATATTATTAAATTTTATTATATTAGTGTACTATGTTTTCAATTATGTATTAAATTGATTATTTTTTTCACTATTTAAATAATATTCCGTGCATCGCATGGAAGAAAAATGCTAGTAAGAATAATAATAAATTTCGATATAATATTTTCATAACATAAAAATAAAAATTTGATTTCTCTACTGAAGAGAGCTTCACGAAGTCGATCGATTTCTTTCATTTTTTTCTCAATCGATTTGCTCCTACCTAATTATAATCCTAATTCTAATGGTAATATTAATCACAAATTCTCATTTTACATCATTTTTTTTGCAATGATCTATTATTTTGTATAAAAACCAATTTTATTCCACCTCGCAACCTTTATATCATATTTCTTATCGATGGTAGTTGAAGCATCCAAAAACACATATTAAATATATTAGAAATTAATATTTAATTATATCAAACTAAAATTAAAATTATTTAATATATTTATAAGGGTATAAGCAAACTTTCAGACCACTACAAGAAATATTGGTTTTAGTGACGATTTTGTATGGTCGCTAAAAGTTAGAAAATGGTAGCTAAAACTTCTAGTGACCAAATTAAGCTTGGTCACCGGTGGTCACAACAGGGTAGTTACTAAAAGTACTCAGTGACAAGAAAATTAATTGGACGCTAAAAGATAAGATTTAGCGGCGAACTAATAATGGTCACTGAAAAATATAATTATTAACGACCAGTTTTTGACTCGCTAATGTAAATTTTATGGTTGCAATAATATTAACATGGTTGCTATAGCAACACATATAGTGGCCATATAATTTTGGTTGCTAAATGATATATACATACAGTGACCAAATTTTATTGTTGCTATAGGATATATATTTGGCAACCATATTTTAGTTGCTACATAATATACATATAGTGACAGTATAAATTGATTGCTAAAATATATACATATAGTGACCATATATTGGTTGCAATGATTTTTACATAATTTCAACAATTGCATTAATTTACTGAGCAATTCGGACAAATAAAAAAAAAAAATCAAAACAAAACTAAAGATTGCAAATTTACATATCATCAATCAAATGTGAATATTATAATTTCAGTCTATCATACTCAATACAATAATAAATCAATCATTCTTAAAAAAATATTGCTATAATTATTCCATAACAAGTTCCACTTCATAAATTGTTACGCGACAACAAATATGACTTCCACAATAACGTTCTTTCACTTCATCAAACACTACCTGAAAAGGAAAAAAAGAATTATTCAATTAGAATATGAGAAATCATATGATAGAATTAATTTCAATTATCTGTCCACTTAGTAGCACTCATAATGCAATAATGTATATGGGCTCTTGCAGAAGTAGCTACTTACCTCATCCGGTCCATGTGTTTAATGTGATACATTGTCTGAGAATTATTAGTTGGGACGAAAATTCTAATTCATTTGTTCTACTTCACATATTAATTGAGGAAGTTTATAACAAAACAATTAATACGAAATATTGCATGCAATGGAACAGAACTTTGATTTCAGAAAACTCGCCTAGATCCCAATGCACAATATAGCCGAACTTGCTCCTCCTGACTCCCTTCATCAATTGACCACCAACCTAGTTACCTGATATAAAAAATTTATCCACAATCAGTAGAAGTAGAGAACTAATTTTGACAAACTTTATTGTTCATTTTTATATAATTTACATTCGGTATACCTAGATGCACGACAAATAAATCTCGTATAATCGTGAGCAGCACCCGGCAATCTAGTACAATTTTCTATATCAGCTCCATTTGATGTAAGAGTGTTGATTTGTTCAAATTTATACATGTCAAATCGTCAAACAAAAAACCTGCTCCTTGCTCCTTGCATTGACAAAAGAGAGAACAAAAATTGAGTATATTTAGCAAAAATTGTAACGATGAGATCAATATATTACCAAATACCAACTCAATATTGTCCAACCAAGAAATTTACTTAGCATACCCTCATATGATGTTATGTCAACTTTTGATCACATTACTTTAAACTTGTTGCTCAATGTGCACAAGACAAATTTCAAATAAATAATGGCCTAAATAGATGCTAACTAAGGACATTAAATATGCAATCAAAGTACATAATATTCAGCATACCTGGATCCACGACAAATAAATCTCGTATAAACGTGAGCAGCACCCGGTGATCTAATACTATTTTCTGTATCAGCTCCATCTAAAATACGAGTGTTAATTTGTTTAAATTTATACATGTCAAATAAAAAGCCAACTTCTTACAGTAACAAAAGAGAACAAAAATTGAACTGCATATACTTAGCAAAAATTGTAACGATGAGATCAACACATTACCAAATACTGACTCAATATCGTCCAACCAAGTCCAACCAAGAAATTTACTTAACATACCCTCATATGATGTTATGTATAATTCATGCACATCATAGCAAATAATATTTTTCCTATTAAGCAACAGTAAAGATATTACAAAGAAAAAAATAAACATAAATAAATAACACTCTTGAACCTAAATATATGGTACCAAAGAACAAAATTCAATACATACCGACCTTTTTGAGTAGAAGTTTCTTCCCATTGAAATCAATTTTCTCGTTCAGTTCCCACCTGTAATGTTTTGTGTTCTCCAAATCCTAATAGTATTACTTGATCAAAATAAGACGTGCCACACGAATTAAGTAAATAACTTGAAGAAATAACTAACAAAGTTTTCTCACCTCGAGTTAGCACCAAAAGCAGCACCATAGACCAAAATTTTCTTAGGTACACAACAACGAATGACACACCTGAAATAAGAATCCATTAGTTTCTAAAGCTTCACTTTCGATCACATTACTTTAAACTTGTTGCTCAATGTGCATAAGACAAATTTCAAATAATTGATGACTCGGAGTGATGCTAATTATGAACATTAAACTAGAAGCCAACGTTACTTGTTGTCACATTTTTTTCCAAAAATTGTAGCAGGCCGTACGCTTATCCAAATTGGGAAAATAATATACCAAATAAAATTTTCACAACTTTATCTACAATTTTTATGAAGATACCAACCCCAAATTACTAAGATAACACAGCAATAACAGCCCTAAGAGATGAATACACAAAACTGTCAGAATTGTTTTGGACAAACTTGTTTGCTGTCACAGCTTATTTGAAAAATCATAATAATTTGTAGAGTTATCCAAATTGACCAAATAATATACCAAATCAAACCTGGCAACTCAATATACAAAACTTCAGAAGACACATAGCCTAAATTATTACTCCAACATAACAAAAACAGCTCCGTAAGATGATTAGGCAAAACTGCCCTGTTTTTTGACAGATTCACTGTCGTCTGATTCCGACCCCTAAAAGGCTATAACACGTGCTCGAATTTGAAAAAATTAAACACTTACTCTTAGTTTTCGAGGTCCTATACGAGTTTTGAGAAGGAATTATTCCCAAATTCACACTCCAAACCCTTCGAATTTGGCTCCAAAACAGGTGCGGTAGCAGATTTTATTTCCCTTAGGGTTCCGGCGAGCAGGCTGAATTTCACACCAAATTTCGGCGACCCCGCCGAATAAAACCGCCGAGCACCACCATCAATGGGAAGCTAACTTCTCGAGCTTTGTAACGGTACCTTTTATCATCAATAATCCACCGTTAAGACCTCCGTTCATTTAATTCTTTGAAGAGCCAAAAGCTGAACTCCAGATTACGGCCACCATCGGCGACCTCCGCCGGAAATCACCAACTCCCGTGTACATCTGAAATCCAATTATTCCAACGGTGGGTCCCAGGGTTCGCCGGAACGGAACGGGAACGGTGCCCTCCGTTCCGGAATCCCTAACCAAACCCATTTTTGCACTGTGACGCGCTGGAACACCGAGAATCCGGGATAGCGGCGGGACGGGCGAGATGGAACCACAGAACGGCCCTGTCGCGGCTGGAACGGGTTGGAGCGGCCGAAACGGTAGAAAAAAGAATTGGAGGAAAATCTGATTAAAAAAAAAAAAAAAAAAAAGAAAAAGGAAAACGGAAAAGAGGAAGACGGGGAGGCCTAGTCGTGGTCTGATGGACACCTAAATCTGAGTCAGAAGTTCTTTAAGTTTCCAAAATTTGCAATCTAGTCCTTATTGCTTTTTATTTCTCTTAAAGTAAAGAAATATTTTTATAGCTTACAATTTCACCCTCTATTTATACTTCTCAAGGTTTAAAAAATTGTTCTAAAATTAAGATTAGAGTTTTAATGATAATTTGTATAGTATTCTACTATAATATTAATATTAAAACTTATTTGACATTAATTATATTTTTCGTATTTTTATTATAATTTATCCGTTTCAGCCGTGACGCGACCGCGACGCAGTCTTTCCATTATTTGAAAGAAATGCGTGTAACGAAAGAATGAGAATTGCCTTTGTTTTTCCATTATTTGCATTTTCTCTCTCCATCAAATTTTCTTTTCTTAATTTGTTTAAAAATTAAATTACTACATAATCGATTATATTTCCATAAGTAGTTTCATAGCAACCAAATTAAAGTGGTTACTAGCAACTCAATTAGATGGTTGTTAATAATTAAATTAAAGACTTGTAGCAACTGTCAAAAAAATTGATGTTAAATTGGTCGCTATTGAAACTAAATTATAGTGACCATAAAAATTGTCGCTACAAACATTAACTTTAGTTGCTACAAGATGTCTAATTATTAGTGACCACTTATAGCTACCAAATGTTCGTCGGTCGCTAAAGGATTTACTCCTTCCGATTTTTGCTACCAAATTACTTTTGGTCACTAACTGTGAATATTCAGTGACCATTTAGTTATGGTCGCTGAGAATTTGGTCACTGAAACTAGTTTTTCTTGTAGTGGACGTAAAAGAAATAATCGTTGTCAATAAAATAAATTACGAAAATCCTCCTGAACTTAGGGTAAATTGCGGAAAACACCCCCATTTATATGTAATTGCCAAAATCACCCCGATGTTTGTTTCTGTCTTACACGACCCCCTATGGTGTGATGTTTTACGAAATCTTTTTTATTCTATGTAATTTCCCAAAAAATATGCATTCTACCCTTGCAGACATGATATTTCTTTTATCCTACTTTCTAAATAAAAAAACTACCCTCAGGGGTGGTCATGGTAAAACTAAAAAGTTGTGAAGGTGTTATATAAGAAGAATAAAGATATCGTGTAAAGTCCCCCTCATGGTGTCCATTTAGAAAATGGCATGTGGGAATTAGATATATGAATAAATTAATTATACTTAATTAAAAATTATTTAATACCTATGGTTGGAGCAAGTACATTTAGATAAATATCAAAATAAAATATTAAACATCACATAATATTTGCAAACTCATTTTGATATTTTTGGTTGGAGTTGCTCTTGATATTTAATTAATTATATTTATCAGAGTTATAGTGAAATACTTATTAGTAGAATACAATATATAGTAAATACGATCATTATACATTTTAAACAAAACAATTGATATTCGTAATATATCTTTGGTATTAAATAAAGTGAATCAACGAATTTAATACAACATATTTAGAGTAACATTGTTATATATTTTTTTTAGATGAACATTGTTATATTTTGAAATATATAAAATCAATTCGTTTTTTTTATCAATTTATTAAACTTAACTTATGTTATTCAATTTATTAGTATAATCATGATAAAGTTTGTATTTTAATTAATATATAATTAAATGAGTTAAATTAATCGTGAAATTTGTTGTCACTATATTCAGTGAAGATAAAATAGTTGTTTAAATAATAACATGAAATTCATGTAATTTAATTTTCAATATGATAAATAATTGGGAGTACATTATTATACACAGGCAGAAGAAGAAAAAATAGTGTCAATTTTTGCAATATAGTAAATTCGAACATGTATCTTTCTTTTTTACAGATAATATAAATATAAAATATTAAATTAGTAAAAAAAAAAGACATATTCTCTGGTCATGTTCATGTAAAATGTATAATATCTAATTTATTATGCAATATTCTTTTTAATATAAATCCAAGTTTATGAATTAAAATACAAAATTTCCGTAACACCACCAATCAGACAATTATAATAAGGGAAAATTTGAAATTGAATTTAAATAAATTCAAATTAAATTAATTACTATTAAATTTAAATTAAAAAAAAATTTATTTAGAGTTTCCAAAAATTTGATATATTTAGAGCATTTTATATATGGTATGATATAAATATATTAATAAAATTATTAAATATATTTCATTACCTTTAATTTTGGAAAATGATGACATGTTTTTTGATGATTTATTACCACCAATCATTTTGCCACTTGGGATGAAATTGAGTACATGTCACCAATTAAAATTGCCAAAATGTCAATCAATTAGGTGTGAAATTCAACTTTTATATATTAATAGATAGATGAGTTAGAAATATTTGAAACACAAAAAAGTTGAATGTCTCTTTTTTAATTAAGTGCGCTTGTCATAGGCCTCTTTGCCATTAACCCAAAAAATAATTATATATGAAAAACCCCTGTCGAACAGTGACCTTAGTAGTGCGTCCCGGTCAATGTCCGGTCCGTTTCAAAACATTGCTTTCTATATCCAACACACCAACAAGTGAATCCTCAAATGATTCGTTTGAAACCAAAATTATTCGGACTAATAAAAAGAGTACCCATGTATACCCTAGCCGATCCGACCACCCACTTATGCTGAGTATTGAAACTAATTACCGATCTGACCATTATAGATCGGAAAATGGTTGGCAACCGACTTTGTCGATTAACAATGGGTTGGTTGGTAGTTTAATCGGCCATCTGTTTATTCATTTTTCTTTTTACAATAATGAGATGTTTAAAAAAAATTGCAAATACTACCCCTGTGTTATCTCGAAATAGCGGAAACCCCCCTGTGATAAATAAACTAGCAAAAACCCCCCTGTGAAATTTAGTCAAAGGCAAAATCCCCCCTAGCTGATTTTTTAGACTTGAAATGACAAAATTGTCCCTCAAAATGTATTTATATATATACATATTATATGTATATTTATTCTTTTTAATTTATTTGTTTAGAAATTAAAAAAAATAGTAAAAAACTAAATTGATTATTTTTTAAATAAAATAATTAAAATATTTATAAAATATAAGAATTTATTAATTGCAAGACTCCAGGGGTATTTGTGTCTTTTTATATCAAGTCAACCCTCAAATAGTTCCATAAGGGGGTTTTTGCTATTTAAATAATTTCATAGGGGAGGTTTTTGCTAGTTTATTTATCACAGGGGGGTTTTTGCTATTTTGAGATTATACAGGGGTAGTTTTTGCAGTTTACTCATAAGAAGATATTTAATATTTTGGGAAAACTTATGTTACAAAAATCTTAACTTTAAAATTGAAAGTCTTTTTTTTTTTTTTTTTTATATTAAATTTCTACAGTATGTGAATATATAAACAAAAATATGAAATATAAACAAAATAGAAATCGTACGTAAAGGTTTATAAATTTGTGTTTCGAGTTTTTTAAGTTTGACTTATTTTATATATAATTTCAACGTTAAGAAAATAAGAATTACAAATGTTTATAATAAATTTTTATAATTAAAAAAGTCGATTGACCCGATATTATCCAACCAACCGACTTTGAGTAAACTGAAAACCACCGACCGACCTATCTATACATGCATATGTGTCGGTTAAAATTACTAGCCCATTAAATATTACTGACCAAAAAATCCGGATCGAAGTGAATCGGTCGGCCGATATTAAAACCGACCCATGTCCAACCCTAGTTCTAACATCAAAAATCTAGGTACCGTGTGAAAGATGTACTCTTAGGGAAAAAAACACTTAAAAAATGTGTATAACATTAAAAATTCAATTATGCAAAATGGATTGATATTGAAGAAGACTGGATATATTATGTAAGATGGGGTTGTTTAGGGTTCGAGAGGGGTTGTACTACTCGGATCCAAACAATTTAATTTGATGCTTAGAAAATATTTAGTAAAAAATTATAGTCGTTGATTTAAAGTACGAATTAGTAAGATCCAGTACCAACCTATGAATTTATAAATTAAAGTACGAACCCAGTAAAAATAGATCGTACACAGGCCTTACTCCATCGTACTTCATGTAAAATTATTTTATTAACCTTACATAATTAAGGAAATAAATAAATAAAATAACGGCAAATGGCAAAAAGGGACATGACAAATGATTTAAATTCACATTGGTCCACAAAAAAAAAAAAAAACAGTCTTTCAAATAAGGGCAAATGGCAAAAAGGCCCATGACATGGACTTAAATGCATTTTGTTCCACAAAAAAAACAGTCTCTCAATTAAGCCCATCCCCATGTCTTTAGTCTAAAATACCCTCAATAATATAATTATTATCAATTCCACCCATTATACTCTAACTTTCTTAATATTACACATTGACCCCGAATTTAAACAAATATATCACATTAACCCCCAAAACTTTTTTTTTTCAGAAAATAATTTTTTTTCTGCAATGTATTTTTTTTCCGGCCAGATTCCGGCGTTGACTTTTTTTTTTCCTGAATTTTTTTTCCGGCCGGTCAACCATCGTTGACCGCCGGTCTCCGGCATTGACTTTTTTTTTTATTGTTTTTCTTAGAAAAAAATATTTTAATTAATATTACTGTCATGGCTACTAAATTACTGTCTCAGACAGTAATATTATTGTTTGGGACAGTAATATTATGAATATTATTTTTCCGAACAATAATATTATTAATATTATTGTCTAAGACAGTTAAATTACTGTTGGAGACAGTAACATCCAAGGCAGTAATATTAATTAAAATAATTTTTATAAGGAAAAAAAAAGTCAATTAACAGTTAAATTACTGTCTCCGACAGTTAAATAACTGCTGGAGACAGTAATTTAGCAACGAATACGGTAATATTAATTAAAATATTTTTGAAGAAAAAAAAAAACAAAAGAGTCAAATAACTGTTAAATTACTGTCTCCGACAGTTAAATAACTGCCGGAGACAGTAATTTAGCAGCCAAGACAGTAATATTAATTAAAATATTTTTTTAAGAAAAAACAAAATTATAAAAAAAAAAAAAAAAAAGGCAACGCCGGAGACCCGGCGGTCAACGGCAGTTGACCGGCTGGAAAAAAATTTCAGGAAAAAAAAAAAAAAAAAGTCAACGCCGGTCAACGGCGGCGCCCGGCGGTCTCCGGTGGTGGCGGGTTAAAATTGGGGTCAGAATTGAAATTACGGTTAAAATTGGTTAATTGATGAAATTGGGCTAAATTGAGGAGTAAATCATGAAATTGGAGGTAAATTGGGTTTCAATGAATTGGGGGTAATTTTGGTATATATAAAAGGATTTTCCTTATTTGCAAATAAGTTTGAATAAGTTGGATTTATTTGAAAGACAAAAAAGTTGGATGTCCCTCTTTTAATTAAGTGCCCTTGTCATGGGCCTATAGTATGTAAATATATAGTATGTAAATATATAAACAAAAATTACTGTCACCGACAAAAATTGCGTCTATAGTATGTAAATATATAAACAAAAATATGAAATATAAAAAAAAATAGAAATCGTACGTAAAGGTTTATAAATTTGTGTTTCGAGTTTTTAAGTTTGACTTATTTTATATATAATTTCAACGTTAGGAAAATAAGAATTACAATTAAATGTTTATAATAAATTTTTATAATTAAAAAAGTCGATTGACCTGATATTATCAAACCATCCGATTTTGAGTAAACTGAAAACCACCGACCGACCCATCTATACATGCATATATGCCGGTTAAAATTACCAGACCATTAAATACTATAGGCCAAACAATTCGGATCGAAAGTGAATCGGTCGGCCGATATTAAAAACGACCCATGTCCAATCCTAGTTCTAACATCAAAAATCTAGGTGCCGTGTGAAAGATGTACTCTTTGGGAAAAAAAAAACACTTAAAAAATGTGTAACATTAAAAATTCAATTCTACAAAATGGATTGGCATAGAAGAAGACAAGATATAATTATGTAAGATGGGGTTGTCTAGGGTCCGAGAGGGGTTTTACTACTCGGATCCAAACGATTTAATCTGATGCTTAGAAAATATTTAGTAAAAATTTATAGTCGGTTATTTAAAGTACGAATTAGTACGATCCAGTACGAACCTATGAATTTATAAATTAAAGTACGAAGCCAGTAAAAATAGATCGTACAGGCCTTACTCCATCGTACTTCATGTATAATTACTTTATTAACCTTACATAATTAAGGTAATAAATAAATAAAATAAGGGCAAATGACAAAAAGGGACATGACAAAGGACTTAAATGCACATTGGTCCACAAAAAAAAACAGTCGTTCAAATAAATCCATCCGCATGTCTTATTCTAAAATACCCTCCATAATATATTTTTTACTAATTCCATCCATTATACTCTAACTTCCTTAATATTATACATTGACCCCGAATTTAAACAAATACATCATTTCCTATGAGGAGTATGTCATCTACGTACAATACAAAAACACCACTACGTTTCCGTTGCACTTCTTGTACACCCATGGTTCATCCGGACATTGATCAAAACCAAAAGATTTAACTGCTTAAAAACGGATGTTCCATGATATCGATGCTTGCTTAAGTCCACAAATGGACTTCTTAAGCTTGCATACCATGTGTTCTTGGCCTTTGGCCACGAAACCATATCTGGTTGCATCATATAGATGCGCTCTTCAAGACTTCCATTTAGGAAAGTTGTCTTGACGTCCACCTGTCATATTTCATAATCGAAATAGGCGGCGATTGAGAGAAGAATGCGTATAGACTTAAGTATGGCTACTGGCGAAAAAGTTTCCTCATAATCGATCCCTTCTTTTTAAGTAAACCCCTTCACCACTAGTCTTGCTTTAAAGGTTTCCACCTTTCCGTCTGCGCCTCTTTTCCTCTTGTAGATCCACTTGCATCCTATTGGAGGAATCCCATCTGCTGGTTCTACAATTTCCAATACATGGTTCGCGTACATTGAATTCATTTTGGATTTCATAGCCTTGAGCCAGTGACTAAAATCTAAGTCACTAAGTGCTTCATCATAACCTTGGGGTAATATTGTCATATACATGAATGTTTCCTTTATTTATAATAAATATTAGAGGGATGGACTTATTGGTGAAAGATATATAGCCCCTAAACCTATAATAATAAATATGCTTGGTTGGGGACTTATGCACAAAAACCCCTTATAAATTTGATATGTATCTCTTAAAACTTGAAAGAGAAGAAACAATTATATTCGCCAATAATTAACTAATATTTATCTCCATGACTTGTCTTGTAAGAGAATATATAATTTAATTTAGACACAATTTAATTGGCTAATTTAATTAACCAATTAATTAATTTTATGCGTCTACAACGTTAAGAAGTTGAAGTTTCCGTGTTACATCAAACGATCTTATTCAATCTTATTCAATCTTATTCCATGTCCTACTAAACTCTATAGTTTCATAGGAACAGCTTTCAGAGGTATGGCCTTTTGAAGCGTAAGTCCAAATTTATCATCCATATCGATTTCCTTACAATCTCCATCTAACCTCCATTCAAAACTTCCGACCAAATTCGCCAACATGAGGTGCACCATTCGATAAGCCAACGGCAAACCCGGGCAAATCCTCCTCCCCGATCCGAACGGAATAAGCTCAAAATCTTTCCCCCTGATATCTATCTGCCGGCCATCCATAAACCTCTCCGGCGAGAACGATTCCGCCTCCGGCCACGTGTCGGGATCTCTTCCACTCGCCCACACATTCACGAGGACCTGCGCATTTTTCGGGACGGTGAAGCCTTTGATTTCAACGTCGGCATTGACCTTGTGGGGAACCAGGAAAGGGGCGGCGGGGTGGAGGCGGAACGTCTCTTTCACCACCGCCTGTAGGTAGGGGAGCCGGGAGATGTCTGATTCTTCAACTTCTACATTTTCTCCAACGGTGTCTCTGATTTCTTGTCTGACTCTAGACATTTTATGAGGGTGTTTTAGTAATTCCGCCATGGCCCATTCAACTGTTACACTTGTGGTGTCCGTTCCAGCTACGAATAAATCCTAACAAAAATTTACTCAAAAAAAAAAAAAATCCTAACAAAAATATCAAACAAAAATTCAATTCAATATAATAATTAAAAAAAGGGGAAACTACAGATAAATCCCTAATCCAAAACTCAAAACACAGATCAGTCCCTAGGTAGTTTCCCTAAGCAATTCAGTCCATATTCACGCGTCTGACATGCAGATCAGTCCCTAATGTGAATTTTATATATTTTATTATATTCTCTCTCTTCTTTTTCACTCTCACCATTTTCTCTCTCCTCCTTTTCTCTCTCTTCATTTTCTCTCTCTTCATCTT
>NW_012193676.1:1696395-1723298 GCF_000504015.1 Erythranthe guttata
TTCTGACTACGTTTCAGTGTGGCTAAGTGTAATTATCTGATACCACAGGGACCTTACAGTTATTTAAGCATACCTCAGGGGTGTGTGTGTAATTTACCCAAAAAAAAACAGTCTTTCAAATAAACTCATCCCCATGTCTTTATTCTAAAATACCCTCCATAATACATTTTTTATTAATTCCATCCATTATACTCTAACTTTCTTAATATTACACATTGACCCCGAATTTAAACAAATATATCACATTAACCCCATTTAAATAAATTTTTGAATTTTTTTTTTTCAGAAAATAAATTTTTTTCTGAATTTTTTTTTCGGCCAGATTCCGGCGTCGACTTTTTTTTGGATTTTTTTTTTGAAATTTTGTTTTTTCTTAGAAAAAAATATTTTAATTAATATTACTGTCTTAGCTGCTAAATTACTGTCTCAGACAATAAGCTTACTGTTTGGGACAGTAATATTATGAATATTATTTTCCCGAACAGTAATATTACTAATATTACAGCCCCAAACAGTAATATTATTGCATGAGACAGTAATATTACGGTCGGAGACAATAATATTACTGTCGAAGACAACAAAAATGCAGGCCAAGACAATAAAATTAATTTAATACAATAATCTTACTGTCTAGACACTTAAATTACTGTTGGAGACAGTAATTTAGTTGCCAAGACAGTAATATTAATTAAAATAATTTCTTTTAAGAAAAAACAGAATTAAAAAAAAAGTTAATTAACAGTTAAATTACTGTCTCCGACAATTAAATAACTGCTGGAGACAGTAACTTAGCAGCCATGACAGTAATATTAATTAAAATATTTTTTTTTAAGAAAAAAAAAGTCAATTAACAGTTAAATTACTGTCTCCGACAGTTAAATAACTGTTGGGGATAGTAAGTTAGCAGCCAAGACAGTAATATTAATTAAAATATAGGGCTAAATACAGTTTGCACCCTTAAACTATAGGGGTGGTAACACTTACCCCCTTAAAGTTACAAATGTAACACTTACCCCCCTCATTAATGAATTTAATGATAAAACTTTGACTTTGAATGATGTGGCATTTTTTCTTCCCAAATTGTCCTTCTAGCTATTATATTGATGCATATATAATAAAATATTTTCAATAATATTTCAAAAACTAAATTTTATAAAATATAATAATTATTAAAAAAATATTTTGATTTATGTTTAACTCCACATTTTAGTTACTATAGACCCTAATATAAATAAAAATCTCAATATTTTAAAAATATATTAAATACGTTAAACATTTGCAAGAAAAAAAAAATATTTTCAAGGCTTAAATGGCCAATTTTTTTTATGATAATTATTGATTTGAAAATTTATTTTAGTTACTTAAATATAAATTATAATAAAATAATATTTAAATATTTAGACGTTTAAATTATAATTTCTTATTAACTTTTGAATACATTTTGTGATTCTCAAGGTAAAAAGTGGGATGATTATATTAGAGTCATATACGCATTAAAAAAACTATATAAACTATAAAATCATAATTAAAATTCGAATAATCCTTAACTTTTTATTAGCTACAAATGAACACAAGATAAAACAAAAATACACTAAAATTCAATTTTTTCATTCATAAATTTACAATATTGAAATAATAAAATTAAGTTTTGGCAAAGTTGTCGAAATTTTTATTATTACATATTCATTATTTTTATTTATTTAATGGCTAGAAGGACAATTTGGGAAGAAAGAATGCCACATCATTCAAAGTCAAAGTTATACCTTTAAATTCATTAATGAGGGGGGTAAGTGTTACATTTGTAACTTTAAGGGGGTAAGTGTTACCACCCCTATAGTTTAAGGGTGCAAACTGTATTTAGCCCTAAAATATATTTTTTAAGAAAAAAAAAGTCAATTAATAGTTAAATTACTGTCTCCGACAGTTAAATAACTGCGGGTGACAGTAAATTAGCAGTCAAGACAGTAATATTAATTAAAATATATCTTCGAAGGAAAAAAAAAAAGTCAACGTCGGAGATCCGCGGTAAACAGCGGTTGACCTACTGGAAAAAAAATTCAAAAAAAAAGAAGTCAATTCAAAATTAGGGTCAAAATTGAAATTAGGGTAAAAAATTGTTCAATTTGTGAAATTTGGCTTAATTGGCGCGTAAATCATGAAATTGGAGTTGAATTGAGTTTCAATGAATTGGAGGTAATTTTGGTATATATAAAAGAGTTTTCCTTATTTTCAAATAAGTTTGAATAAGGTGAAAATATTTGAAACACAAAAAATTGGATGTCTCTTTTTTAATTAAGTGTCCTTGTCATAGGTCTCTTTGCCATTAACCCATAAAACAAATATATATGAAAAAAAATGAAAAACCCCTGTCGAACAGTGACCTTAGGTGGTGTGTCCCGTTCAATGTCCAGTCCGTTTCAAAACATTGCTTTCTATATCAAACACACCAACAAGTGAATCCTCAAATGATTCGTTTGAAACCAAAATTATTTGAACTAATAAAGAGAGTACCCATGTATACCCTAGCCGATCCGACCACCCACTTTTGCAGAGTATTGAAACTAATTACCGATTTGACCATTATAGATCGGAAAATGGTTGGAACCGACTTTGTCGATTAACAATGGGTCGGTTGGTAGTTTAATCGGCCATCTGTTTATTCATTTTTCCTTTTACAATAATGAGATGTTTAAAAAAAATTAAATATAAGAAGATATTTAATATTTTGGGAAAATTTATGTTGCAAAAATCTTAACTTTAAAATTGAAAGTATTTTTTTTTTAATTAAATTTCTACAGTATGTAAATATATAAACAAAAATATGAAATATAAAAAAAATAGAAATCGTACGTAAAGGGTTATAAATTTGTGTTTCGAGTATTTTAAGTTTGACTTATTTTATATAAAATTTCAACGTTAAGAAAATAAGAATTACAAATAAATGTTTATAATAAATTTTTATAATTAAAAAAGTCGATTGATCCGATATTATCCAACCAACCGACTTCGAGTAAATTGAAAACCACCGACCGACCCATCTATACATGCATATGTGTCGGTTAAAATTACCAACCCATTAAATATTACCAGCCAAAAAATCCGGACCAAAAGTGAATCGGTCAGCCGATATTAAAATCGACCCATGTCCAACACTAGTTCTAACATAAAAAATCTAGGTGTCGTGTGAAAGATGTACTCTTAGTGAAAAAAACACTTAAAAAATGTGTATAACATTTAATGTCACAACAGCATGTTATAAATTCAATTTCTGCAAAATGGATGGGTATTGAAGAAGACAAGATATACTTATGTAAGATGGGGTTGTCTAGGGTCCGAGAGGGGTTGTACTACTCGGACCCAAACGATTTAATCTGATGCATAGAAAATATGTAATAAAAATTTATAGCCGTTGATTTAAAGTACGAACTAGTACGATCCAGTACGGACCTATGAATTTATAAATTAAAGTACGGACCCAATAAAAATAGATCGTACACAGGTCGTCTCCATCGTACTTCATATAAAATTACTTTATTAACCTTACATAATTAAGGTAATAAGTAAATAAAATAAGGGCAAATGGCCAAAAGGGACATGACAAAGGACTTAAATGCACATTGGTCCACAAAAAACAGTCTTTTAAATAAACCCATTCCCATGTCTTTATCCTAAAATACCATAATACAATTTTTACTAATTCCATCCATTATACTCTAACTTCCTTAATATTACACATTGACCCCGAATTTAAACAAATATATCACATTAACCCCCATTTAAACAAATTTTTTAATTTTTTTTTTAGAAAATAATTTTTTTTTCTTAAATTTTTTTTTCGGCTAGATTCTGGCGTCGACTTTTTTTTTGGATTTTTTTTTAGAAATTTTGTTTTTTCTTAGAAAAAAATATTTTAATTAATATTACTATCTTGGCTGCTAAATTACTATCTCAATCAATAATATTACTGTTTGGGACAGTAATATTATGAATATTATTTTTCCTAACAATAATATTGCTAATTTTACTGCCCCAAACAGTAATATTATTGCATGAGACAGTGATATTACTATCGGAGACAATAATATTACAGTCGAAGACAACAAAAATGCAGGCCAAAGACAATAAAATTAATTTAATACAATAATATTACTGTCTTAGACAGTTAAATTACTGTTGGAGACAGTAATTTAGGAGTCAAGACAGTAATATTAATTAAAATAATGTCTTTTAAGAAAAAAACAAAATTTCATACCGTCTCCGACAGTTAAGTAACTGCTGGAGATAGAACTTAGCATTCCTGACAATAATATTAATTAAAATATTTTTTTAAGAAAAAAAAGTCAATTAACAGTTAAATTACTGTCACCAATAGTTAAATAACTGCTAGATATAGTAAGTTAGCAGTCAAGACACGGTAATATTAATTAAAATATTTTTTTAAGAAAAAAAAGGTCAATTAACAGTTAAATTACTGTAACCGATAAAAATTGTGTCTACAGTATGTAAATATAAAAAAAAAATAGAAATAGTACGTAAAGGTTTATAAATTTGTGATTCGAGTTTTTAAGTTTGACTTATTCTATATATAATTTCAACGTTAAGAAAATAAGAATTACAATTAAATGTTTATAATAATTTTTTATAATTAAAAAAGTCGATTGACCTGATATTATCAAACCAACCGATTTGAGTAAACTGAAAACCACCGACTGACCCATCTATACATGCATATGTGTCGGTTAAAATTACCTGCCCATTAAATACTATAGGCTAAACAATCCGGATCGAAAGTGAATCAGTCGGCCGATATTAAAATCGACCCATGTCCAACCCTAGTTCCAACATCAAAAATCCAGATGCCGTGTGAAACATGTACTCTTAGGGAAAAAAGCACTTACAAAATGTGTATAACATTAAATGTCACAATAGCGTGTTAAAAATTCAATTCTGCAAAATGGATTGGTATTGGAGAAGACAAGACATAATTATGTACCTTGAAAATAACAAACGAAAAAGAATCAAAGTCATCATCCAACAAAGAAAATGAGGGAAGCCCATTGGGTGTACCTAACTAATGGGGTTTTGGTGCATAAATCCGCAATCAAACATCTTTATTATTCTAGGTTTAAGGTCATATCTCTTTCAACAATAAACTCATCCCTTACTATTTATGATAAATAAAGATAACATTCATGATATGACAATATAATTCCCTTACTATTTATACTCAATTCTTAATTGTAACCCCAATTTAATCAATTTTGTCCACAAAAATTCAATTTTGACCACAAAATCCAATTTTGACTTTCTTTTTCAAAAAAAATTTTTTTTTTCAAAAAACTTTATTTGCCGCCGGATTCCGGCGTTGACTTTTCGATTTATTTACTTTTTTCCGCCGGTTTCCGGCGTTGATATTTTCTATGCATCCAATGAAGAAAATGGGGGAAGGCCAATGTGTACCTAATTAATGGGGGAAGGCCAATGTGTACCTAATTAATAGGGTTTTTGTGCATAAGTCTCCAACCAAACATCTTTAATTATTTATTATTCTAGGTTTATGGGCTATATTTCTTTCACCAATAAGCCCATTCTTTTAATATTTATTATAAATAAAAGAAATATTCATGTACATACCAATATTACCCCCAATCCTTTATACCCAATTCTTAATTGTAATTCCAATTTCATTAATTTTGTCCACAAAAAATGCAATTTTGACCACAAAAACTCAATTTTGACTTTTTTTTTAAAAAATATTCAAAAAGAAATTTGCCGCCGGATTCCGGCGTTGGCTTTTTTTTTTTCTTCCGGATTTTTTCGCCGGCGTTGACCTTTTTTAGTGTTTTTTTAAGGTTTTTTTTTTTTTATATTTTGTTTTTTTTTTTTTTTTTTTTTTTTTTACGTCCACCGCTAAATGTTGACCGTAATTGTGCTGTCACTGATAGTAAATTTACATAATTATACTGTTAATGACAGTTAATTAATGTAATTGTACTGCCGTTGACAATACATTTATGTAATTGTTCTGCCGTTGGCAGTAAATTAACGTAATATTCTTATTTTTTATTTTTTGTTACTTTTTTTTTTATTTTGTTTGATCTGGTGACAAGTCAACGTAATTATATTACTGTTGTTTACAGTAAAATAACTGTAAACACAATAATATTAATGTCAACAACATCAATATTATTATTTTTTGGGTTTTTTGTTTTGTTTGAGTTATTCACGGAATAACGTAATAATATTAGTGTCTATTATTGTAAACACAATAATATTACTGTGGTTGACGGTAATATTACTGTTGTGATAGTAATATTGATGTCAACCACATCAATATTATTATTTTGTTTGATTTTTTTTGTTTGAGTTATTCATGGAGTAACGTAATAATATTATTGTATATTGTAATATTACTGTGACTCAGAGTAATATTAATTCTTTTGGCTTTTTATTATGTTTACATTTGTTGAGCGGTCAATATAGTAATATTACTCTATTACACAATAATAATGAGTTTTGTTGTGTTAATATTACTGTGCTAGAGACTAATATAGCAATATTATTGTACAGTTAATATTACTGTCAATCACAACAACATTGTTGTTTAAACGAAAAAAAATGTTACAGAAAATTAAAAAAAAAATCGAAAAAGTCAACGCCGGAAACCGGTGGAAAAATCCGGAAGAAAATAAAAATTGAAAAGTCAAGGCCGGAATCTGGCGGCAATTTTTTTTTTAAATAAGGTTTTAGCTCAAAATTGAATAATGTGTGAAATTTGGGGTCAAATTGAGGTTAAATTTAATTAAGGATGAAATTGGAGCATATTAAAATATGAGGGACTATTTTAGTATTTTACAAAAATCTGAACCATGTGTGGACTTATTTGTAAAGAAGTTCTTTATCTGGATCTGTTTACGAATAAGTACTCATTAATGGGCTTATTTGTAATGACCCCAAAATTAATTGGTCAACGTACAATTGGGAATTTTATTGTAGATTTTAATTTAATTTTATTGATTGTCTTAACCAACAAATCATATCCTTATATTTCGTATTAGCATTTTTTCTCCGTGCGATGCACTGCACGGGATAACATTTTAAAGTGAAAATAATAATTAGTTTAATACATGACAATAACAATTATAATAAAATTTATTAGAGATATTGGTAGCAACATTAATATTTATTCAAATTTAATAATACAAACTCATTCCCAAAAAATATATATATATATATAAACTTAATTGTACCAACTTACCACCTCCGAAACTAGTTGAGTTTATACCCATGCAGGCATATATAAACTTAATTGTTATGATATGAAATTAATCATTAAATAAATGAAGCAAAGAATAATTAATGAAAATAGACCGGATGATAGTAGATAAAAATAATAATAACAATTATAAAATATACTGTTGTGGACCAGGATTGTGCTAGTCGAGATCTGATGTGAAGTAATTACGAAAAAAAATGACTGCAAAAAAAAAAAAAAAAAAAAAAAAAATTCTTTGATATAACCCCCTTAGTACTACTTTTAATAGAGAAAGGCTAAAACTATTTTGCACAATTTGAGAAAAACCTTCTCCAAATTTCAACCACCAAATTTTCCATTTATGTCCATCCACCTTACACACTATCCCCATGACCCATCAGCCTACTATCCCATGACCCGTCCGTGTCTTTCTCTCTCTTTTTTTTTTTTTTAATAATATATTATTATTTTATTATTACTATTAATTTATTGTTATTATTTTTGTTCGTTTTTTAACTTTTTTCTCTATCAGGTATGTTAATCGAGGAAACTATTAAAGATGAGAATGAACTGGAAGAAGACTTGGACTGGTTTGTTATATGTCAAATAACGGCACGCAGTATACTAAACTATTATGAGAACCTCATTCACAAAATACCATGTCGAACATCTATTCGTACAGGTGATAGATTTACAAAGGAGATATTTCATGGACACGAAATGAGGTGTTATCAAGCTTTCCGTCTAACAAAGCCAGTTGTTCATGGATTTTTGTCACGAATTAAACAAAAAACATGGTCTTCAACCAACAAGAGGAATGTCTCTTTACGAGGAAGTAGGATTTTTTTTGGTGACCTGTGCTCATGGTGTTGGTAATAGATTACTGCAAGAGTTATTCAATCATTCAGGTGAGACGATATCAAGGCATTTTCACATAATTTTAAAAATTGTCAGTAAACGAGCCGATGTTATAATTGCACCCCATCCCGACTATAACGAGGGCAAAGGGTATCATAAGCCTCAACATCAGCGCTACATGTCGTTTTTCAAGGTGAGTGCTATTTGTTTCGTACAATACTCATACACATGTATTTAACTTCTAAATAACTTTATGCATTATTTATTTGTATTGTTTTTAGGATTATATTGGAGCAACTGACGACACACATGTTAAGGCTCGATTACCACAAGGAAAAAAAATACCATAAATTGGACGTAAAGGTTATCCAACTCAAAATATTCTTGCAGTAGTAGATTTTAATATGTGTTTTACATTTGTGTGGGCTGGATGGGAAGAAGATGCTCATGATAATAGGATATTTGGAGAAGCTATACGTAATCCAAGTCTCAATTTTTCCTATCCCAAAAGGAAAAAAGTATTACTTGGTTGATGCTGGATACTCGCATATGTCAGGATAAATGGATCCTTATAGAGGTGAGAATGTTAGATACCATCTTGAAGACTTTCGTCGAGCTAGTAGTCGGCAACTACGTGCCCCAAGAAGTTTGAAAGAAAAGTTCAACTATTATCATTCTTCATGTCGAAATATTGTTGAAAGAACCTATGGAGTTTGGAAAGCAAGATGGAATATTTTGGCCGATATGCCGTATTATACTATTGACACGCAAAGAGAAATTGTGCTTGCAACTATGACCGTTCCAACTATATAAGAAAGAAAAATATTTCAGATGAGGCATTTCAAATAGCGGAGGATGAAACATCTACGAGAGCTTCTGATGTGGAAGAAGAAAATAATGAAACCAATGCTTATTGGATGGCCTTTCGCGACTCACTTACTATGGATATTTTTGGAAGATGATGAATTTCAGTTCAGCGATAAGTTGCTTCATTTTTTTCTTAACCTGGACATGTCTTTTTGTTAGCTTGTACTTTAATTTGTTTAAATAATTTATTTGTAGTTTGAAATATTAGTATTATATATATATATATATATATATATATATATATATATATATATATATATATATTCTAGTTATACATTTGTCTCTTCCTCACCTTTGAGTTTTTTGAAGAAAAAAAATATACGCAGAAAATGATAGATTTATTTCGTCTCTTTATGCTGATAGAACTTTTAGCATGTACAGTTGCCCTTCAAGTTCGTTGGTGGTGCTGAGTTTTTCCCTCATTTTTTATCTTTTTTCTTCGTGAAAATAGTGGTGTTGAGTTGCACCGTTGGAATTTGCTTCCATATCAGTTTGATTTCTCTAGATTTTAGGTCTTGACAAAATAGAAATTGTTTTTTTATTGAAGAAATAAAAGTAGATTAGAAGAATAAAAATACGGTTTTGTGTTAAAATTTCGATTATAGTTCTCTTCTACAGAGATTGAGATGAAAATGTAGGTTGTTAGTTAGATTTTGTTTTTTTAATTTTAATGTATATATCAAGAAGGAACAACTTCATGGGTACTTTTTATGTCCTTTTTGGTCATTATGACAGTAAACAAATCTTATAATGCCAAACAGTTTAAGAGCTTAATATGAGTAAAGTTAGCTTATAAGTTCGTTACCCAAACACTCTAAAAATTAATTTTAAAAATAAGACGTAACAGCTTATCAGATTTTAAAACAACTTATCAGATGTAAGAGTTTATCAGTTGTTTAAAATAAGCTTAGCCAAACGGGCTCTTATTCACTCTTAAAACATCTTATCAGACGTAAGAGCTTATCAACCGTTTAAAATAAGCTTACCCAAACACCCTCTTAATATCCACCGACTGTTTTAAATTATTGGCCCTATTATGAATTCTTAAAGGTGTGGATGACCACCATTACTCCCACCACTACTCCCACCATTTACTCACCATTATAGGCTCATAATTCCGTGTAACTCATGACCTTTCATGGTCTTACTTGTACTATATATAGTGCTCCATTGTATTGAGTTGGAGGCACAAGAAGAACAAGAGAATAATATATTTGTTCCTCTCTATATTACTATGTTAATTCATCTTTGCTTTGTTCTTATTTATTAGTTTCTCAACACGTTATCAGCACGATTATTCTACTTTAATTTTCGAGTAAAGATAGTCCAACGAAGATGACTCCTTAGCCATAGAAGATGAAAGGGAGTTGATTTTAAATATTTTATTCTTGTTTTGAATTGATAAAATATTAATCATCTTACTTTTGTTGTAGGTGATTTTTCGTGCAATTCACGAGTTTGTACTTCGATATCTGTTTTGGACCTGATAATGTCCGAATTTCAGAAAATTTAAAATACGAAACTTGTAGGATTTTTTGTTTGCTTTTCAGAACATTTTTAGTCATCGAAATCGGATCTCTATCGATAGAGATATGCTTAAAATAACCAGCTCTGCCAGAGTTGTCCTTTATGCGAATTTTGAACATGGTGTTCTAAAAACAAAAGGGACGATTAAAGGCCTAAAACCTAGATTACATACGAGATTAAAAATCCCGATTGAGTATATTAGACTATAAGTATAAATGATAAGACTCTTGAACATTTGAGTTAGAGGGTATTCCTCATTTATAGTACTATTCTTTCATGATCAAAGTACTATAACAATTTTTATTATATATTGATGATTTAAACCCAAATCGAGCATGTCCAATCAAGTGACTCGAAGATTTGAGTGATATATTAAAAAAGAATAAAAAAACCCACTTGCTCTCTAGTTCATGCAATTTGAAAAGCTCCATCAATCGAAAAAGAACTCGAAGTTCATAAATTTTAGGCTCAAAGCCTAGTTTAAATATGAAAGCTTCAAAGCTAGAAGTCTCAGTTGAATATATTAGACTCAAGGTCTAAGTGATGCTCAAAATTGAATATTTGAGTTAATGGTTATTTCCCACTCACGGTACTATTATTTTACGATTAAGTACCAATTATAGAGATTAAGACCCCAAATCAAGTACATAAATTCAAGGTATACAACTCAATCCTTGAGATTTGAATGTATATATGCACTCAAAATGAGTATTCATTTGTGATACAATGATATCAAAAATATCATGAAGTTTAAAATTATCTTTGATAGTTCAAGAATGAACACAACTATAAAATTTGGATCATTGAAGTTAAAGATCCATTTATGACTCATGATATCACAAAATATTTGTGTTATTGGTACGTGCCTTGAGGACACAAGCCAAATATTTCATAATAAAAATGTGTCTATAAGACACCGAGCAAAATATTATTGTTTTATTTTGAAGAAACGAGAACTTATTAATTGGGGGTATGTGTCTTGAACACACAAGTAAAAGTACCATTACATCTAGGTACTTATGAAGAAGAAGAGAGATAGTTATTTGATCCTCTCTATAATTTGCTCTCTTTAAATCTTGACTTTGTTATTTTGAAAACTTTGTTTATACTGTCAATGACAGTTAATTAACGTAATTGTACTGCCGTTGACAATACATTTATGTAATTGTGCTGTCGTTGACAGTAAATTAATGTAATATTATTTTTTTTATTTTATTTTTTGTTGTTTGTTTTTATTTTGTTTGATTTGTTGACAAATCAATGTAATTATATTACTGTCGTTGACAGTAAAATAACTGTAAATACAATAATATTACTGTCAACAACATCAATATTATTATTTTTTTGGGTTTTTGTTTTGTTTAAGTTATTCACGGAGTAACGTTATAATATTACTGTCTATTATTGTAATATAACTCTAAACACAATAATATTACCGTGGTTGACGGTAATATAACTGTTATTATAGTAATATTGTTGTCAACCACATCAATATTATTATTTTGTTTGGATTTTTTGTTTGTTTGAGTTATTCACGGAGTAACGTAATAATATTACTGTCTATTATTGTAATATTACTGTGGTTGACGGTAATATTTATGTTGTTATAGTAATATTACTGTCACTCACAATAATATTAATTTTTTTGGTTTTTTATTATGTTTACATTTGTTGAACGGTCAACATAGTAATATTACTCTATTACACAATAATAATGAGTTTTGTTGTGTTAATATTATTGTGCTAGAGATTAATATAGCAATATTACTGTGTTACTGTAGTTTAGTTTAATTTTACTGTGATTAACAGTAATATAGTTAATATTACTGTCAATCACATCAATATTAATGTTTAAACGAAAAAAAAGTTTACAGAAAGAAAGAAAAGAAGAAAAAAGAAAACAGAATCGAAAAAGTCAACGTCGGAGACCGCCGGAAACCGGTGAAAAATGCGGGAGAAAAAAAAAATTGATAAGTCAACGCCCGAAACCGGTAGGAAAAAAAAAATTGAAAAACGTTTTGGGTCAAAATTGAATAATCTGTGAAATTTGGGGTCAAATTGAGGTTAAATAAAGTTAAGGATGAAATTGATGCATATAAAAGTATAAGGGTTATTTTGGTCATTTACAAAAATCTGGACCATGTGTGGACTTACTGGTAAAGGAGTTTTTTGTCTATATCTCTTTATGAATAAGCACTCATTGATGGGCTTAGTTGTAAAGACCCCAATATATTTTGATACAATAATTGAACAAGGGGCTATTACAAATAAGCCCATCATGTTTAACTTATTTATAAAGAGGATCAGACCAAAAACAGTATTACAAAAAACTCCAGACAAAGTTCAGATATGTGTAAAAGATTAAATCACCCCCTTACATTTTAATATGATCTAATTTCATCATTTTAATCCAATTTAACCTCAATTTGACCATAAGTTTCACCAATTATTCAATTTCTACTCTTATTTTTATTATCGTCGGGGTCAGCTGTTGTTGACTGCCGGTCTTCGGCGTTGACTTTTTTTTTTTTGCTCTTTTTTCTACCCGTCGTAGCTGACCTCAGGTCAACACAGATCTTCGGCGGAGTTGATTTTTTTTTCCTGAACATTTTGTGGCCTGCGTAAAAAACAGTAATATTACTATGGTTATATAATTGTTTAACATAGTCATATAGCTATATTATTATATAGCACAATAATATTAAAACAACAAAATCACTATGTTAAAAAATAATTTATTGTATACATTAATATTATTATGTTAATCGGTCAACAAACTCAAAAGTAATAAACAAAACCAAAAAAAAATAATGTTGTTGTGGTTGACAGTAATATTACTTTCAATGATTGGTAATATTAATGTAATGATAGTAATATTATTGCGTTCACAGTAATTTTACTGTCAACCATAATAATATTACAATAGTAGACACTAATATTATTATATTGGCCGGTCAACAAATCAAACAAAATAAAAAACCAAAAAAAATAAATAAAATTGATGTGGTTGATAGTAGTATATTGTACTTACAGTAAGTTTACTGTCAACCACAGTAATATTACACTAGTAGATAGTAATATTATTACGTTGACCGGTCAACAAATCAAACAAAATAATAAAGCCGAAAAATAAATATTTATTGATGTGACTGACAGTAATATTATTGTGTTTACAGTAATTTTTACTGTCAACGTCAGTAATATTACTGTCACCGGTTAGCGGATGGCCAAAAAAAGAATCAAGCCAGTCACCACCGGAAGCCGACAGAAAAAAATAAAAAGAAGAAAGAAAAAAAGTTAACACCAGAAATCGGGCCGAGAAAAAGAAAAGAAAAAGACTTTGAAAAAGAAAACGAGTCAAAATTAATTTTTTTTTGTTTGTCAAAATTGATGAAATTGAAGTTAACTTGGGGATATAATCTAGAATTGAGCTTAAAGGTTTGGGGGTAATTTTGTAATATATATTAAATTTGCCATTATTTATAAGCTATGTTAAAGGGATGAACTTATTGGCAAAAGAGATATAACACCTAAACCTAGAATAATAAATATGGTTGGTTAGGGACCTCATTACAAAAACTCCATTGTAGAATGAAAGCAATGTTTGTTTATAAGTTGAAATGAGACAAACTACACTGTAGCGGTCAAATCATGTTTAAACGTGTTAGAAAAATATATTATACAAGAAGAATTCGAAAAATAAACTGATGCTTTTTTTAGTGAATAGACTTTTTACTGTAGTAGTCAAATTCTTTAACTGTATACGTCACATCATATTTGAAAGAAAGAGATAAACTTTAGAAGTTAGTTTTAAAACTATTTTTTGAAACCTTAACAAATACGAATTCGTTTCGCCGGAAGAATTAAATTGAAATGAAAACATAACCAAACATTGCCATAACCTCTTAAATAATAATATTATGTTAAAAGAAGTAATGTCCCATAATTTCAGGGGTGGTTATATACGCAGGTGCCATTTTGGCGTACAGACATTTTTTACCATAATTTTTTACTTTTTAATTTTAAGTTTTTACCATTTTACATTTTTTTACCAAATCCTATAATCCTTTAAAAATCGAATTTGAAAATTTCTTTGCCAACACGAAGGGGCAATTATGCTCTAATTGCATAATATTTCAATTCCTTTAAAGAAATACGTTTGTTAAGTCGCTTGACTCAAGAGCAACGACAAGTTACAAAGTTACTGAAAAAGAGTCACGTGAAGCCGAAGGAAATTTTGCATAACTTGGGACAGACTAATCCGAATACCTTTGCGGTTTTGAGGGATGTGTACAATGAACCTGCAAAAAATGACGAGAGGAAATGAAAGGAAAAACAGTTGTGCAACATATGTGGCCCAAACTTAGCTGGCGATACAGTGCAAGAAATTATGTTCGCGCACCCCCATTCAATCAACCTTCTGCAATTATGTCCATACGTTATATTGATGGATTGCACTTACAAGACTAACAGGTAATATTTATTTAAATGTGAATTTTAATTTATTGTATTATATTTACGTGTTTAAAAAATTATAATTACATTCATGTAGATATGAAATGCCTCTTTTGGAAATTATTGGAGTTACTCCGGTGGAAAGGAACCTCACTATTGTTGTTGTTTTTATGTCACATGAAGATGAGGACACTTATGCATGGAATTTGAGATGTTTGCAAGATATATTACCGTCGGAAGCAGAACCGGAAGTGGTACTGACAGATCGTGAGTTAGGCCGATTGAATGCATCGCCTAACGTGTTTCCACAGTTGAATCAGATGTTATGTTTATATCACATAAAAAGAAACATTGAGGCAAATGCATCGAAGTTCTTGGGCAGTAAAAATCAAGGGTATGTTGTTCCGGAGGACGGTCTGGGAAGCGTTAGTGAATTCAGAGACTGAGGAAGAGTATGGATTCAATTATAGCGAGATGATTAGTTTGTACGGGGAATATTCCAAGCTCATAACATACGTCAATCCCAGGTGGTTGATTTACAAGAGAGAGATTTGTAAAGTGTTGGACTAACAACATCGTCCATTTTGGTAACACGGCGACAAACAGGTATACAACATGTTTTTTTTTATAAATGTTTTTTACGTAAAATTTTGCATGTATGTATTAATTAATTGTTTTTGAAACAGGGTGGAGAGTGCACATCGTGCATCAAAGAGTTGGTTGCAATCATCGACTGGAGCTATTGATATTGTGCAAAATCAACTTGATGCGCGAGTTCACCTTCAAATTAATGAATTGAAGGTAAAAAAAAAAAAAAAAAAAAAAAAGAGCAGAATGTACGGTACTTCATATCTGTGTTTTGGTGCTTTGATATGCAACGTATCACATAATGCATTGGACCTTTTGGATGAAGAGTTAGAGAGAATTGCAACAGAATCCAAACAGATGTAACTGTTACCTAAGTAGAACACATGGTCTCCCGTGTGCTTGTCCAATTGCAGTTAAAATTGCATAAGAAGATACTTATTACCTCCAACAGATACATCCATTCTGGAGAAAATTCACCGTTGAGCTGATGACAATTCCATACCAAGATGAGGAACCGTTTGATCGCACAATTGCAATTAAGAAAGTTCATTTGGACGAGTTCGAGAAATTATCAAAGATGGATTACATGTCCCAAAAAAAATGCAGCCAACTATTTATGGGACATAAATAATCGTGCCTCAACACATTTGGGATAGCCGTCATTTGGAAGGCCAAGGGACAACCTAAGAATAACGCGATGAAGCGTGATTTGTCCGGATATGAGCACATCAAGAATCGAAAAACAGAAGTTAAATTATCTTCGGGGTTAAGGGGGCTCAAAATCCCGACTTAATAACCGACTGAAAGAACGCCAGAATCGAAGCTTAAAGGTCGTGGTCGCGGACGTACTAAATCTACGGAAGAATCGGTTGTAACTGCCGGAGAATGGGTCAATTTGTTTTCCTTTCTTCATTCGTTTCTCGCACAATCTATAGCCTCATATGTTAATGTGAGGGCCGATGGTAATTGTGGGAACCGATGCATTGCCGAAATTATTTATGAAAGTCAAGAAAGATGGTCACAAGTAAGAACAGACTTGGTTGCAGAGTTTATGGAGCGTCATCATTTATATGCTGATATGTTTGGTGGAGATGAAGAGGGTCGTAATGCAGTCGTTGATCATATTCTGACATGAGGTCATGAAAGCGGACCTGCGCCAAGGACCAAATGGATGTCAATGAATATGGGACTATCAATTGCTACGAGATACAACACAATGGTGCTAATATTCACTAAGTTCGATAGTTTTACTTATCTACCTCTAGTTGGGAATCCCGTGTTATCAAATATTATTCCTATGTTGTTACATAACTATCATTTCATCATTCTTCGAGTATCGGTTCACTGCCCTCTACCTCGCCTCCATCCTCAGTGGAGGTATTACGCAGCTCCCATTTTACTCGCCTTATAAGATTTTCACGCTGATCGACTAGCTTTGTGGACGACGTTAAGTACTAGCCATGTAGATTTGGCGTATTTGTTTTTATGTTTTTTTTATGTTGAACTTTGTTATTTGGTTTTAATTTAAATTTTGTAACATTATATATATATATATATATATATATATATATATATATATATATATATATATATATATATATATATATATATATATATATATATATATATATATATATATATATATATATATATATATATATATATATATACTCGCGTGATTTCACGCGAACATAGACAGTTTGTTCGCGTGATATAACGCGAGAAAATTGTCCCTGTTCGCGTGAAATCACACGAATAACGTAATTAAAAAAAAATCAACTCATGTAATTTTACGCGAACAAAGAGCTTTTGCTCGCGTAGAATTACAAGAGTACATGTTCCTTTTTCACGTAAAACTACGCGAGTACAATTTTTTTTTTCTTTTTTAATTTATTTTATGGTTTCAACATATTTAAAATACAAAATAGGAAACATAGTAATTTTGTGACACGGTAAAAATAGAAAATCAAGTAATCGTTCAACACAATCAAAATAGAAAATCGTTCGGAACTAAAATCGGAATGAAAAATACAGGTCCAATAATATTTTCGGATCAAGATGGCTGAATTGGAAAATTCCACTCGAATTGCTCTAGTATAAATTATGCCAAATGGCAAAGAGGGACATGACAAGAAACATAAATTACTGTCTCCGACAGTTAAAAAACTGATGGAGACAGTAATTTAGCAGCCAAGATATTAATATTAATTAAAATATTTTTTTAAGAAAAAAGAAGAAGTCAATTAACAGTTTAAATTACTGTTTCCGACAGTTAAATAACTGTTGGAGACAATAATTTAGCAGCCAAGTCAGTAATATTAATTAAAATCTTTTTTTAAGGAAAAAAAATCAATTAACTGTTAAATTACTGTACAGTTAAATAACTATTGGAGACATTAATTTAGCAGCCAAGACAGTAATATTAATTAAAATATTTTTTAAGAGAAAACAAAATTAAAAAAAAAAAAGGAAAAAAAAAAAGTCAACGCCGGAGACCCGGCGATCTCCGGTGGTCAACGGCGGCTGAGCGGCGGTCTCTAGTGTTGGCGGGTCAAAATTGAAATTAGGGTAAACATTGCTTAATTGGTGAAATTGAAATTGGACTAAATTGGGATGTAAATCATGAAGTTGGAGTTGAATTGAGTTTCAATGAATTGAGGGTAATTTAGGTATGTATAAAAGGGTTTTCCCTATTTACAAATAAATTCGAATGAGCTAGAAATATTTGAAACATAAAAAAGTTGAATGTCCATTTTTTAATTAAGTGCCCTTATCATGGATCTCTTTCCCATAGATTATGGAGTAACTTTGAGCAGATGAGTGATGAATTCGAAGCATTTATTGATGAATTTAATTATTGCATATATTTTTCCAAATATTATTTCAACTTGGATGCCAATTTTTTTTATTTGAATCATTTCATTCTGGCAGGTGGATCGAATTCCAGACAGTTTCTTGAAGTTGAAGCCATTGCTGGCCCCAGTTGTAGAAGAAACACGCGGGAAAATCGTAATTAGGAATTATTTGACAAATCCCACCCATATACACTCTGCTATTAAGAGAGAGATTCAAAAAAAATCAACTTTTAAGATGAATCCAAAATATTGTTTAATTAATTATAAATAATTTAATTCACTATTATACCCTTCTCCTAACTCTATAACTCACGTTCTTATTATATATTTTTCGTCAGATTTCTTCTATCTCTCTTCTTTTTAACAGTAGCCGCCCTCTCTTCCTCCACGTTAGTTGCGATCTCTTCCCCCAAATCTCGGCCCTCTTCGCCGAGGGTGAGAGATCCCGCTCCACCGCCTCCCCCATCATCACCGCCTCCAAGTGCTCCCTCGTCGTCCACCACATCAGCCGTCGCCGCTCCTAAATCATCTAGGGCCAGATCTCCACCTTCCCAACGGGCGGAGGAAGAGGTGGCCTCTTTTAGCGACGAATCAACGAGATGTATGGATAATATGAAAAACGGAGAATTTTAATTGTTTCTTGTTCATTTATTTTACTTAATTTTTTGGAGCCTTTCAACTTTTAATTGGATAATGCTTTCGGTAATTGTTAATGCACTGTTCATACGAAGATCATACTTATGTTCTTCGATTCTGAGTATAACTCGTTTACTCAAAATTATAAAAAGTGAAATTATAAAGTTGTGGATGATTTGTGAATCAGATAAATTGGATAGTGAATTAAAGAAAAAATCGATTTCTTATTGTTGAATGGAATGAGAAAAAAAATCATAGTTATATTTTTTTTGTGTGAATTGTTTGAAAGTTTTTTGGGTTTAGAACAAAAATATGTATCCATGAACAATTATATTGTTTGGTGATTCAAGAACCAACTCTCTGTATCCGTGTTCTTGAACTATATTCATAGAATTTTGGCTAAACTTAAAAAAAATGATTTTTTATATTATTTTATGCATTTAAGAATCCAGTTTCCAATATTTTGGTAATTTATACGAGAATATTAATATTATTTTATGGCTCACATTTTGAGAACGCAGTGGAATAACGCGAAGAAGATGATTACACGAACTATGCTCTAGGGTTCATTTGAGAGAAGATGGTGTCATTTATAGTGGTTTTATAGCTTTTTTTCGTTAAAATTTGATGTTTTATTGTTAGAATTCATAGTGCTTTTTATGTTTATATAATTGTTGTATACAGAGTGGTTTTTATGTTTATGTAGTTGTTTATACATAGTTGTTTTCATGTTAATATAGTTGTGTATACAGAGTGGTTTTCATGTTTTTATAGTTGTTTTATACGAAGTGGTTTTTATGTTTATATAGTTGTTTTACGCATAGTGATTTTCATAATGTTAGATTTTGTCTTCGATAAATTTATAGTTGTTTTCAACAAATTTACAGTAGATTTCGTCTAGTTCGTGTAGTAGTTAATGATAAATTTATAGTGATTTTTAACAAATTGACCAAGGGGGTTTTATCATATAACCCCAATAAAATGGGTAAACAACATAGAAGCCCATGTGTTAATGAAAACCTGCACAAAATCCCCTTGTATTTGCTTTTTTGCAAAAAACGCCCTTGTGTTCTATTTTTTATTGCACCAAATCACCATTCCGTCTAATCCATTAGGAAAGTGCACTCCACACGCCAGTTGCGCGAGTAGGATTGATTTTTATATGCTTTTTAGACTGAAAAGACCAAACTAACCTTTTTCTCATCATGTCCCCTTGTGTTTAAAAATAGGGGTAATATGCCATAAGTCCCTCAAATGAAACCTAATTGGAACTAAATGGCAAATTCAAATCCAATCTTTTAATTAAATCCTTAGTTTGAAATAATATATGAGCCACATCCCTAATTTTTTTATCCCTATCTTACCTTTATACCCTAATTATATAATCTATACATTCACGTTTCTTCAATTTAGATTTATTCTTTTTTGTTTTCTCTCTCTCACGTTCTCTCTCACCGTTCTCTCTCACGCGTTTTTTCTTATCTCCCTTTCTCTCTCTCTTCTCTCTCTCTTTCTCCTTTCTCTCCAATAGCAGCATGAAGGCCGTTGCCGGCGCCGGAGACGGAGGGAGAAGGAGCAGGGGCCGCGGTGGAGGCCGGGACAGCGATGGCAGCAGGAGGCGTGGTGGCGGCGATGGCAGGGGCGGCGGGTGGAGGCGCGGTGGAGGAGACGACGACATGGGGTTGTGTGGTGGGGGCCGGGTTTGTGGTTATGGTTGGGATGTTATTGAAAGCATATTTTGACTAATTAATCGCATCTAATTCTCTTATACTTTAAGAGATATTGCTTGATTTGGGTTCATATGGAGGATCTAGGGTTTTTCAAAGTCGGTAGGTGGATACAGTTGCGGCGGCTGCGAGTGGTAACTGCTAGGGTTCGCGGCTGCTGAAAATTGTTGGCGGCTAGGGTTTCGTCGTAAAGCATAGTATACTGTAGTATACTATAGTACACCGTAGTATACTACACCCAAGTATACTATAGTATACAGTAGTATACTGTAGTCTACTACAGACAAATTGAAAAATATGTAAATTGAAAAAAAAATATAATGCTTTTTTTTTTTTGGTAATTTTCAATATGACGCCGAAGAAAAAGAAGAAAAAAATAAACTTTTATAATAATGTATAAAATAATAAAATGAAGAAAGAAAAAAGGAAGATATGTAAAAAAATGTTCATATGGAAATTTAAAATATTAAATACATAATAAATAAAATGATAAATACAGTTTGGAATTTACTTAATGCATATTTCGAATTTATGAGTAGAGGGGTATTTTTGGAATGAATTTTATAAAGGATGTGAAGCAAAGATTTAGTTGAACTTGTCATTTAGTTCTAATAAAAATTTTGTCACTAGGGATCTATATCCTAAGGCCCCTTAAAAATATATGCTCCAGACCCCACTGTCGTATTTGTTTGCATAAAACCCCCTCCCATAAATTGATGTTGACATTTCAATAATATTTATTATTATATAAATCATAATTTTGTTGTAATTCCTAAACCCCGTGTTCGTGCTATATAATTTGCTAGTTATATTCAAGTTAAACTGGAATAAATTTTATTTTAATTTAATTTTCTTTGAACTTCTAATTTAATGAATTAAGCTTGAATAAAGTGATACTTTTGTTTTTATTCAAAAAAAACTTAATTACTTTTGGACTAACAATTCCTAAATAAATAAATTAAATAAACAAGTAAAAATTTTGATAACACGTCCATCTGATTACCAACTAGTCAAACTATTCGCCGTCAACCAAAAAAGAGATTAGCAAAATGCCAAGATCATAATAATAATAATAATAATAATTAGGTGCAGGTTTTCATTAACACATGGATTTTATGCTGTTTACCCCCAATAAAATATTGTAAATATATGAAAAAGAAAATCAAAAAATGGACCGTAATGGATCGGGGAATTTGAACCCGACGTGAATCGAACACGCAACCTTCTGATCTGGAGTCAGACGCGCTACCATTGCGCCACGGATCCGGTGGTGAAGACTAACTAACGTGTTTAGTATATATTAACTTGAATCAACCTAACAGATCATATTACTTTGGTTGAAAGCATGAATGAAGAAAGCCCTGATATACGATTTCAATTCTATCTTCCAAACCTATTGTTTTCGAAATAATCTGAACAAGAAAACGGTAAAATGTTTGATGTGTATCTTACAGAACTTGACAACAAACATGCGGATATCAATATGGAACGAAATGCATTCAGGCGATGGAGGAAATATCAAATAAATACTGTGCTTGGAAGTTGGAATTAATCTATCCATCTGTAAGATCTACTAGCAAGATATTCATTAATATATTTATTTATTTAATCACGGTAATATTCCAACTGTGAAATTCCTCATTTGTAAACCCTCATATGATGAGCGTACATGAAAACCCTAAAGGCGAGTATATATTCATGTAATAACATAAACAAAAACATGAAAATGAAGACATGGGACCTTATCGGATTTCGACTTTCATGACCACCGTCCTGCTGTCTTAATCGACCAATACCCTTTGTAGGATCTAGGTTAGCGTGCAGTTGGGCATCGTAACCCGGCTTCCGGTTCATCCCGCATCGCCAGTTTTGCATACAAAAAATGGTCCACTTGGAGGTCCCGATTCCATGGTGCGGCTCAACAAAGCAGCCCCACCGTCCTACCTAATTAAAGTTTTAAGAATGGGTTGAGGGCGTTGCGCCCTCGATGCCTCTAATCATTGGCTTTACCTGATAGAACTCGCAATCGAACTCCAGCTATCCTGAGGGAAACTAAGAGTTTGATTTCTCATAAGATGTCGACGGAGTGTAAAAGTAACATCCGCCGATCCCTGGTCGCCATTGTTTATGGGTAGTAATTGATAACTCAAAGAAACATTAAGGATGAAGAAAAAATAACCAAAGATTTTTTTTTTTCAATTATATTTTAGCATAATTTTTTGTTTTATTTTCAAAATATATATATAAATTCAAAAAATTGTATGAATCGATACAAATTGAATCATAAATCGAAAATGGTTCAAATCGAATCGAATCGTACAATTGAATCATAAATCGTACCATTTTAATAACCATGAAAAACACTATTACCATACCCGAAATCAAAATACACAAAAAATAAATAAAAATAATAATAACAATTTAGAAACATATCAATAAGAAAAAACATAGACCATGACATACTGATTGTTTATTCATTCAGAAATGTAAATTGAGCCTAAATATGTATTTATAAATCCTTTCGCTTCCTCTTGAGCTTGGTGTTTTGAGTGGGGAAAAACACACTCTCCACATATGGAACCAATCCATACTCACCAACCTCTTTGTCTTCAAATTGTTCAAACTTCTTCTCATAAGGGTTGTAGACCACTAGCCTATCGTCTTTCGCATTCCGAATCACAATCTTATTTCCGATGAAACATTTCAGCTCAAACCACAAAATCGGCATCGTCACATTCTCAACATTCATCAACTTGTTCCAAGAATTGTTGTCAATGCCCTTTCCCTTTGTCCAAATAAGAATCGTTTCCTTGTCTCTGCCGTTATTGCAATAAACGCACAAACGACCTCTCAATTCAGCCACGAAAACCGGTTCGTTTCCCTCCACAACAACACTCTCCGTCTTCTGCAAGATCTTGAACTTGTCATCTCTCGGATCAAAATACATAATTATCGTAGCATTCTGGCTTAGCCAAAGCCAATAGCTAGCCCCGTCAACGCAGACACCCGGGATATACTGTGTCCGATAGTACTCGACACATTCGTATTTGATCCTCTTCTTCCAAGAGTTGTTCTTGAAAGAGTACACCATGTAGTGTTCCCATGACGCGATAACAACCTTAAAATCGTCGGTGATTGGATCGCGACAGAGCCCGAAGTTCGACTTAAAGCAATTGTAAGGGAGCCAGAGACTTTTCTCTGCTCCGGTTGATGGATTCCACAACGCTAATCTCCGGGACCCGTATTGTTGTATAAGTAGCAAACCTTCACAAAAACATAAGACGTGCTCCCATCCGTGGGGGGGTGCTATTACTCGTTGGGTTCGGAGTTTTTCGTCTTCCAATCGAACCAAAGAAAACCCGTCGGAAGAATTCCATGACTTTTTATGTAGAAAAAGATCGTTCGAGTTCGATTGCTTAGATTGTTGGTGATGATTTTTGACGAAAATAGGATCGGAGATCAAAGTATTCCATGACTTGGAAACTGTTTTGAATTGAAGAAGAGACTTGAGAGATAATTTTGAGAGGATAAGTTCTATGATTTCCTGTGGAAGATCAGGCGTTGTATCGGCCATGGTTTTGGAGTTTTTTTTTTTTTTTTTGCAGACTCTCGGTGTGTGAATGTGCGTATGTATATATATATATATATATACATAGATATGTAAACTCTCCCATGTATTGATGACTCTGGGAGAAAGAGAAAGAAGTTGTATGGGATTTGGCTTTCCGACTAATTTGGAAGATATCATCGCAATATATATATATATATATATATATATATATATATATATATATATATATATATATATATATAGGCTATTTACAAAATCGTCCATTGAATTTTAACTTAATGATAAATCAATTTGTATTATTGATATTTGTCATAAACCTAACTGACTCGAATTATTTAAAATGCATTCATTTAATATTGGGTGTTGCTATTTGCGACGAGACTTTTACTGAATACAGCAGGATCTTTTTCATTTTTTTTTTAATTCTCTCTCCTACTTTCAAACTCTATTAAGACCTTCAAATTTTGGAGAATATTTCGATTTTCAATCCGTAGCAAACGAGACTCGATTATGGGAAAAAAAAAACTCATGGTTAGGATTAAATCTAGGTGAATTTCGAAAAAAAAAAATATTTTGAATTTTCCGTTCTCTAGGGCACGAAATCTTGAAGATTCTTCAAGCAATCGTGCTCTGCAGAACGGTTGCTTGAAGAACTTCACGTGTTCGTGCCCTAGAGAACGGGAAGTTCAAAATATTTTATTTTTATTTTTATTTTTATTTTTTAAAATTGTTGGGGTTTCGTCCTCTATCGAACGGGGAGTTCAAAATTTTTTGAAGCTCACATTTTGCGGAACACGATTCCTTGAAGATCTTCAAATTTTCGTAATTGGGAAAATTATTGTACTCGATTGCATATTTATTATCAAATCCTCCTACCAAATTATAGAAATTAATTAGTATAGTAATAATATTAAGGAATAAAGTAAAACAAAAAAGAAAAAAAAAAAACTAAAACCGATTCCGGTCCTCTAGGGAACGGTTACTTAATTTATTTATTATATATTTTATACTACACGTTCTGTAGAGCACGTTACACCCTTCAGAATTTTTTTTATATTTCTTAGGATAAGTAAAAAAAAAAAAAAAAAAAAAAAAAAGAAAAAAGAAAAAAAGAAAAAAACTAAAAAACTAAGAGCCTATAGTCCTGTCCTCTAGTAGACGATTACTTAAAAAATAAAATTATACTTCCCTTAGCTGTACAGCACGATTACATCCTTCAAATTTTATTTACACCCTTCAAAATTTTTTTTATTTTTTTTCTTCATTTTTAGCTCGTAAAAGTAATCGAAGAAGTTGTTGATTGGTTTTGAATTTGTCGAACGACCTTCAGATTCTAAGTTTTCGACTATTTTTAGTTGAGAGAGTCTCAACTTTTTTAGAAAGTTACAAAATTAACAAATGAGGCTACCGTTGCAAATTAACCAATTTCAGTAAAAGTTCCGCGATAATTAGTCAGTTTAATATTACTGAAAGTTACCATATTATATTATTATGGAAAATTAATTATTTTTTTTAATATGCAAATCCCCTTAATATCACCGAATATCACGCCATTTCAGTTAATATTTTTTCTTTTTTCTTAATAGTTTTCTTTATTTCAATTTAAAAAAAAATTGGTTAATTTTTTTTTATTTTGTTTTATTTCTATGTTCGGCTTTTTATTTTAAATTATTTTTTCATATTTATATTTTTCATGTTTTCATTTTGATTTTTTTTTGGGTTATTTTATATACCTCCTAGCCACCAAATAAACTAGGGACAAACTCAAGTTCAACTCATCATTTGACATACCTCCTTAAAGAACCAAAAGTACTATAGTACCCTTATATGCAATTTTCGGCCAAACTGCATTCAGCATTTCTGGTCCTGCAGTTATCATTTTCACTGATTTATTTATTAATATTATTATTATTATTATTATTAAATAATAAACCAGTTTGTTAAATTTATATATATATTTTTATAATATTTTAATTTTAAAAAAAAATTAATTTCTTTTTTTTTTTTCAAAACAATATGTTTACTGTATTGATAATAACTACATGTAACTATAGTACCTATAGTAATTCGTAGTTATGTTCGTTTTTTCCCCCATATTTTTAGTCGATCAATTGTATACACACACGAATACTTACTTATACAAAAGAAATTCATAAACCCCAACAAAAATTTACAAATTTCACTATTTTTATTATAAATCACCTCAAAACCAATAAAATACAAATCGAAAATACACAAATATATGCATATGTAACTTCATGTTACTATATAGTATAGTAATGTATACAGTTTGTTGAACACTACTTCACATGTAACTTCAACAAAATTTTTGACACCTTCAAGGAGAGGATCAATGGCTTTCATTAAGCTGCAATTGCAAAATCAAAACCCAAAAAATTACTTTAGTGCAAATCAACAAAATTTCAAGAAACATCAAAACTCTCAAAAATCAACAAACACTAAGAGATCGAGAGATAGAGAGAGAGGTTATTGCAGGGAAATGATACAAATTTTAAATCAAACAGACAGTGACTCCTCACCACCCCCCGCCCCCCCCCCCCCCC
>NW_012193676.1:1723696-1744680 GCF_000504015.1 Erythranthe guttata
AGCCGCCGCTGATAACCACCAACTGTTCCGCACGCCCAGAAATGCAAGAAAGTATAGAAATAAATCTTAGAACAGTTAAATAAACGAAATTACCATCAAAATATAGATCTCGGCGAGAGGAATCCAACGGTGGGTAGCCCGTCAAATTTCGACTGGTGGAACACAAAATACAACTCAAGACCACCGTCGTCGAATGAAAAAAAAATTGCAGAAACAGATCAGCGCTCTAAACTGAATTAAATCACCACCAAAAGAAGGAGCTCGAAGAGAGGAATCCAACGGTAGTTAAACCATCGAATTCTGACCACCGGAGAGAGAGTTATGACTCCGGGAAGCAATTTTGCCGGTTGGAAATATATGGAGGCGGTATTTTGAATCTGGGAGAAGAAGAGAGAGACAATTGTGAGTGACTAGGGTTTAAAACTGAAATTAAAAGAATATTATATGGACTTCAGGGTGGCCCAGGGGGTATGTCAAAATATTTTCGAAATGAGGGGAGTATCCACTTGATAGTTAGTTCTATATAATTTGGAAATGATGGGTCTACAAAATAATCCTTTTTTTTTAAATGATTTTATTTTTATTTTCATTTTAATAATTTTTTTCTTAATTTTGATTTTTTAAAATGGTTTTTTTTTATTTGCCATATTTTTTAAATAAAAAATGTTTTGTTAAATTATTTTTTTATTATTATTTTTTAATTTCAATTATTTTTTTAATATTTTAAAAAAAAATCCAACATGTTTATTAGAGTGGAATCCAATATACAGTTTTGGAAATCTGCTATAAATTTGTTGAAAGCTATTATAAATTTATTAAAACCGACTACGAACTAGCTGAAATTTACTATAAATTTGTTGAAAACCACTATAAATTTATCGAAGCCCACTACGAACTTGTCGAAATTCACAATAAACTTGTCGAAATCCACAAAAATTTGTTGAAATCCACTATAAACTTATCGAAATTCACTATAAATTTGTTAAAAATATCTCATATCGTTTTGCTCCACATCTCGTACCGTATCGTTATCGTATCGTATCGTAAGATATTTAACCAACTATTAAAATAGTAAAAAATATATATTTGCATTAAAAAAATATTATAAACACATAAAATTTATTACTTTTAAATTTTAAGTTAAATTACTCATTTGAAAAATATAAATTCAAGTTTCAACATCTTATTATAAAATAAGACAAAAAATATAATTGCTCATTAAATAACATCATCTAAGGTGGTGTTTGTCTAGGCTTATAAGATGTTAAAGAGCTTATAAGCTCTTCCAATGTGTTAGGTAATTTTTTTAAAAAGATATTTAAAATTCAAAATATTAGTTGTTGAAGTTTTTTTAAAAAATACATTTACCTCGCCTATTTAGTTAAGATCTTACAATGAGTAAAAATATCTTGTAAGATTATTATCTAAATAATTGAAAAAAATAATTCTAAAAATAAAACGTAACTAATCAACTATTAAAACAACTTAACAGATGTAAGAGTATGTAAGAGTTTATCAGCTGTTTAAAATAAACTTTATAAATGGGCCTTAAGTTCAAATTCGAATACTTAATTTGTAAAAATATTCGATCACTCATAAATTTAAAGATCAATGTCACTTAAATCGTCCTCATCCACCAATTTTAAAGGATTGCCTCCATCATTATCAATCGCAAAATTCAGTAAAAAAACGCCTTGAATCGGTCTTGAATCGCAAAATTAAAATCGCAAGAATCTTTAGAAATTGAATTAGGGTTATGATATTGTAAGGATTGGTGAAGAGATTGAAGAGAAAAGGGTGAATTAAGGTTGGGATATTGAATAAATTTGTTCAAATTCATTTTTTAGAGCAGCTCATTGCGTTTCTTCTTTCTTTTCGTTTTTTTTTTAATTGTCGACTAATATTGTAAATATCGTATCGTATCGTGATACGACGATACGATACGATATCTCACGGTATTGAACGGTATTTATCAATAAGCGATACAGAACCCGAGTTGTATCGTTTTGATTGGAACCGTACCGTATCACAATATATATCGCGGTATATCGCGAGATTAACTACCATAAAATTCACTATAAATTTATCGAAATACACTATAAATTTGTTGAAATCCATTATAAATTTATCGAAATCCACTATACATTTATCTAAATTCACTACAAATTAGTCAAAACCCGTGTATAGTGGATTCCACTTTGATGAACCTGCTAGTTTTTTTTTTAATACTAAAAAAAAGGAATTATTTTTTTTTAATCAAAATATAAAAAAACATTAATATAAAATAATTAAACAAAATATTTTTTATTCAAAAAAACTGGAAAAAAAACTAAAATTTAAAAAAAAATCAAAATTAAGGGAAAAACCCATTAAAAACAATAAAATAAACATAAGACCATTTTTTAAAAAATCAAAATGAAAAATATGAAAAATAAATTAGAAAAAAAATAATTTAAAATAAAAAACCCAAAAAAAAACAAAAAAAAAATCAATCTATATTTTAAACGAAATAAGGAAAACCATTAAAAATCAAAAAGATAAATGGAAAAACACAAATTAATCTAAGATGGAGAGAAATTAGAGGGATTTGCATATTTAAAAAAACAGCAATTGATTTTCCATAATAATAAATATAAGTGTTGAGAAACTAATAAATAATATAAAAAAAGTAGAGAACCAAGCAGAGAGAATATGTAATATATTATTACATATTCTGTTTAAATCACACAGTTACTTTCTCATGTAGCATAATGCTCTTTTGTTTTTATTGCATGCCACACATCCAATTAAAAGCAGGTTATTAATAGCTTCAAGCAATAGCCCCGTGAAAGAATGAGCCCTAAAATGGGGAAAATTGACATTCATTATCAGGTTCTTTTACCCGACTGTCGCCAATTCTTTGCCCCGTCTGGATGCGTATGAGTTTCACTTTCACTTTTTGAGTGCCAATTCTTAAAAAACGAATAATTGATGCATGTTTATTGGTTATCTGTGTTCTACAGAGGTTTTATAATTTGTCTGTGTTTCTCTTTTCATTAGTCATAAGTTGCTGCTTCAGTTTACTTTTTATTTTTTTAGTTTATTGGGAGTTTTATTGAAATTATGGGTTTGGCTGATTAATTTTGTACTTTGTATTATATGGAAGTGAGATTAGGAACTCCACCACTGGAGTTTATTGTACGAATTTTTTACTTTGATTAAAAAATATTTGCTTCTCTATTTTCCGTTTAAATGAGACTATAAATTTGTGAATCATTATTTGCTAAGTTATGTACAGGCTAAAATTTCTCTAGAAAAGGCGCACAAAGATTTTGCTGGTGGACACAAAGGTAAGTGCTTACGAAATAGATAGATAGATAGATTGATAGATATAGTGCTAAGTGTAGCAGGCAATAGTTTGAGGATGATATCCTTTTCAAAGTGTAGAAATGGACTGATGAAGAAAACCCAAAATTTATCAATTATGTGGTGTTGATGAGGCGGTGAATAAAACAAGGCACCGGCACCGCCTCGCATTGCGCGGTGCTCCTTACCTTGTGTGTGTGTGTGTGTCTATATATATATATATATATATATATATATATATATATATATATATATATAGATATAGAGAGAGAGAGAGAGAGAGAGAGAGAGGGGGCCATAGCTGCAAAATACTACGAATTTTACAGCAAACCGTCGATGACTTTTCAACCCAAACGCTTCCTACCAAAATCCTAGCCGTCGCCAACCACCAAGGTTGCGCCCTCGCAATGAAAAAAATTATAGAAACAAATTCGATGACAAAAATTGAACGAAATTACCATTAAAAAATAGATTTTGATGAGAGGAATCCAACGGTGGGTAGCCCGTCAAATTGAGACAGCAGGAATACAAATTACTACTCCAGCAAGATCCAGCGTCGTTGAAATATTCGCGGACTGTACAACAATTGCAGAAACAGATCCATCGCTCCGAACTGAATGAAATAACACCTAGAAGGAAGACCACGATGAGGGGAATCCAATGATTGTTAAACCATCGAATTCTGACCACCGGGGAGAGAGTACGACTCCGTGAAGCAATGATAAGTGTTCATTTTACACTACTTTTACTTATCGAATCTTCGAGTTTTGGTCTTCGTTCATCGGAGTTTTCGGCTTCATTTGTATATATTATGTTTTTTTTTATTTATATTTTAGGTAAAGAGAAGCTATTTTTGCTGATTCGAAACGATTTTGGAAGCGAAGCCGAGAATCAAACCAAACACGTGCAAAAGTGCATTCTCGCGGATTGTGGTAGTGTTTGGTATTTCAAGCATAATTTTCAAATTCGGGCTGCAAAATGGTGAAAAAAGTGTTTGAAGTTGATGCAGAGGCCAGATCGCGATCCAGAAACACCGGATCGCGATCTGGTGGCAAATTCCAGTAGCAGCGAGAAATTGGGGCAGATCGCGATCCGCACCTCCTGGATCACGATCTAGGAAGGCGGTGCGCAGTTTTCGAGGCTGCCAGATTGCGATCCAAGAAGCCCAGATCGCGATGTAGGCACAGAAATCGAGACAAGATATTTTTCTTTGATATCTCACTATAAATAGAAGGTCTCCTTTTCATTTTTAAACCTCTCGACAACCTCTGGATTATATCTCGACAATCTCACGACCTGTTCTTCGGTTTTTCTTCAGTTTTCGCCAGTTCTTCGTGGGAAGCTTCGACGAGGGTTTCGAATCGGGTTTTTCATAAGCTTTTTCTTTACGTTTTGTTTATGATTTCTCGTGTTCATCATTTTGATGCTATGTTTGTAATGAACTGTGTCTTTTCTTTTAGGGAAATGAAACCTTGTATATATTGATTTTGATTTCCAGATCTGTGATCTACATATCGTTCTTTGATTCAGTTTATGTGTTCCTGTATTAAATTCTTTCAATTGTTTGGCCAACTGTTGAATTGATTGTAAATGGCCGGAATGAACTCGAGAGAGGATTTCTCGTTTGATTTTAGGAAAACATAGCTCGGGTTGTGGAAACGGAGACGTGATGCTCATCGGGTAGCCCTTAAGGACTTGACCTAAATGCTCTCATAATATCAGGTTCTGAACGGAGACGTCGGACCTATGGGTAGACTCTAACTACACTGGAGACGAGGGTTAGGGTATTTTAGTGTGTGGGTTAACGAACATAGAATAGACAATAGATTCGGATCTGTAGATCTTTGTCGATAGTACACTGGTGGATTTTACCCTAGAAGCCATCACACGTCGGAATTCCTCACTTTTACTGGCGGACCGTTGTTTTTAGTATTTTTTCCTTTTAGCTTCATTTCATCCCCCATTCTTTCGTTCGTCTAGATAAAGTTTATGATAGTATAATTACAGTACTTGGTAGATTTAGGAACTTAATTCCCTATGGATCGATATCTGGAATTCACTATTCCACAAAACGCGATACTGTATACTTGCGGTTTTTCATACGTAGGTTTTACGCGTAGCATGTTTTTGGCACCGTTGCCGGGGAATTAGTTAATCTTGAATTTACTAATATCGTCACCAACTATCCTTTCTTTACGTTAGACATTTTTCTTTGATTTTTATTTTTTTTATTTTGATTTTGATTTTTTTTTTCCATTTGTTTAAAAGACTTGTATACATTGATGGCCTCGTTTTATGATCTCTTTCTTTGCAAGATTCAATCCATAGTTGATTACATTCAACATGAATTGGAGGATATTGAAAGACATCGAAAGCTAAACCCAGAAAATGGAATTGCACAAACAAATGAACATTTATGCTATTTACAAGACAAACTCCACTTTCTGGTGAATATTTTTGAAAATTTTCAGAGATGTCACAGTCATAAACCACATCTAACCATCCTATATGAAGACATCAAGGTATTTACAGATTTTTGTATGAACGATGAGGTTGAGCACCTTGAGGGAATTATTCATCCTAGGTCTGTAGGTAGATACTTTTGCGTGTGATGAGAGTGGGATGAAGATGATGGTAGAAGAACTTGACGAACAAAATCCTATCCACATTGTAACTCCGGATTTGAGTGTGGGCGAGGAGATGAGTATCAAATTTGAGGTAGAGCTCACTCCAAAGCTCGAATATCTTGTATACGAGTTTGAGAGATCGGTAGGCAAGCAACCCATCCAAGGTCTCCTACCGACTGATTTCCAAAGCAAACGAAAAGTGCCATTGGTTGGGATGGTCATTACAAGATTGCAATCTAGTCCCTCATATGATTGTAAAGTATGTATCAAGACTGATGGATGGATGCGCAATCTACAAGGCTTTGGATTTGACATAATCCGTCCAAATTGTGTCGAGCCGTTGTTGGCCGAAAACCTACACGCAAGTGCACGTATCGTACAAGTAATATAGTGGACAATTAAGTCCGGATATCAAACCCACAGGGAATATTTAATTACTAAATCCTAGACGCTAAATTCTACCAATTATTATCAAGCCCACCCTACACAGTCGAATTTAGAGAGAATTAACTAAATTATACTAAATTAAAAAGCAAGCAAAGACAATAAAGCAATTTAAAACGAAGATTTAATCAAGATAAGCAAGCCTAGGATTTTATTCTCCCCCCTATGTGATTATTACTCCCCCAATTCCTTCAATTATGCAAGCAATTAACCCGGATTATTAACCTGAGATGCTAAAATAATCGTAACCCGCTTCCGCGTGTATTACGATTCTAATACTCTAGATTCAATTACTATATTCCTATGCAATTAATTCTAGAACACAGCATTAAGCACAAATCTCAATAATGGCTACCTAAGAGATTAACTATATTCCTATGTTAATGCCACAAAGGCTCTTCTACCACAGTTCTAATTATTAATCCGATTCCGATTCATGCGATTAACAATAACATAAAAGCGCATAAAGTGGCCAGTTTCATGAACTTAATAAAACAAGTAGAAGAAATAATCCGGAAGGGTTCATAACTCCCACATAGGGTTCCAAATAAAATCTTAAAAATAAGTAATTTACCTACTCATGATTAAAGTAAAAACGCAAATAAAATAAGTCATAAACGATAAATATATGCTTAGAGTCTTCGAATTCTTCGTCTTCGTTATTGCGTTGTTGCTCTTGAAATTGCGTAAAAAGAAGATCCCCAATTGTGTGCTTGGCTTGGTCTTATATAGGGTGAAGAACTTGGGGAAGAAGGCAGTTTCCTTGTGCAATTAAAATCCCTTTATGCGTTGTTTCGGGGTCTCGGACGGCCGTCCCATAATTTGAACTAAAACTCGGACGGCCGTCCGAGCTTTAAATCTCCAGATTTTGGTTTTTTCACTTTTGGCCCTTATTTTCTCCAAAATTGCAGTTTTGACCCCATACTTTGCCAATTCTTCAATTTGTACCTAAAATACAATAAATCAACTTTTTATGCACCAATTATCGTTAAAACACACCAAAATCTCAAATAAAAAGGTACGATAAAGTGTAAAAATATATACTTAACACACCCTCAAACTTGAACTTTTGCTCGTCCTCAAGCAAAATCAACCAATAAGTAAATAACTCAACTACTACATCTCATTACATAGATCAATGATCAACTTCACGTTTTCAGAACTTGTAATTATAATGACAATTCTTAGGTATTCGCCAGCTCAAAATTCAACAACACTTAGTCACTCACCATTACCAAAAACCACAATTCATACAATTGCTTCAAGCATCCAATATTTGCAAATTAAAGATAGAAAGAATTTATACTTACATGCATATGCTTGACTCCAAATACTCACCAAATTATTCTACTCTACTAATATCGAACATTAAGCTATTGGGATCATTGGGGCTTTGTGGCTTTCAATTGTTAGGCTCTTTGGTTCGAGGTAGGAAATATGGGTATATGTGGCTATTCTTCTTGAATTGAGGTGATTACGCCAAAATTTGAAAGATAGGCGTTTGAAACAATGAATTCACCTCTAAGGACTTTAATAAACTCAATTCTCAAAAGTTCAAAAGTCTCCACTTTTGCTTTTGAGGCAATGGATCGAGTTTTCAAAAATAATTCAACAACTAGTCCTTATTTCTCCCTTATAGTCTCTTCTTCTTCTATTTTTCTCTTTTTTTTTTATTATTTTTTTTTCCTTTTTATATATATATATATATATATATATATATATATATATATATATATATATATATATATATATATATATATATATATAGAAGCATAGATATTTGTCTTCTTCTTTTTTTTTTCGAAGAAGAAGAAGAATGACCTTATAAAAATTTTCGACCGAACTCCAAGGGGTAATTTTCTTCTACCTTACGTATTGGCTAAAAGAAAGAACACCTTTTCTCCGAGGCTCAAATCAAGGTTCTAAGGATAATTTCGATAAAAATGTCGGCTTGAAAGGCTCAAACGGTTCAAAGAAGGCCCAAATCATATCCCAAACCACTCACTACTCAATACTTCGTATCATAAATTTCCTAAGGTGAGTCTTAAAACCAAACATAGCATGATCTAGCACAAATTAATTCCAAATTTAAAATACAAAACATTCAACCAAAGCAATGCACAAAGTGTGATTCCTAGCAATAATTCGCTTCTAAGTTCCGTTGAATCGAAAGCTAAACAAACATCTAATCCTTATCATACAAAACAAGCAATCTCATCATCAAACATTGATCATCTCTCATCATCATAAATCATCGATGCACTCGACTCAAGCAATTTTTTTTTTTTTGTTTTTTTTTTTTATATTCCGGAAAAACGAGAAAAACAATAAAAACGAATAAAACCTAATGCATGCAAACTAAAACAAATAAGCACAAAAATAACATGTTTTTCACCCCCAAACTTAAAATTTTCGTTGCCCTCAACGAATTTAGCACAAAGTTTAAGGATAGAAAACACCTGATTTAGTCAGAGTCGATGTGATCGGGGTGCTCCTCCCTTGCTCTCACACGCTCGTCCTCATCGGAAAGCTCGCGTACGGGCTCAAGAATGGGTGCCGGTAAAGGTGTCGGCTCGATGCAATCGGGCGTCCCGCATCCCAAGTGTTGGACAATAGCTTGTAGCATTTTGCTCGACCACCGTTGAAGTGCCTCCACCGTATTGACTTTATGCTCGACGGTATTCAATCGATTCCTCGTAATTATCATCTCTCTCTCCATCTTCTTTCGGAATCGTCGTTTTGGTGGCACATTTCTTGCCTTTGCCTTTGCCTTTGGAGGATGAAGCTTCATTCGTGCGGCCTCTGTTGTTGGACGACATATTTGGGAGAACTTTTGGAATGGAATCGACCCCCAAACTTGGTTGGAGCAATTTGTCGAACACCTTGTGGGCGTGCCTTGAATTAGTAGATTTTGTAGAGGTTGGTTTGATTCTCTAGCCTCCCTGTCAATACCAACACAAAATAAGAATCGGAGAGTGTGTGAGTGAATTATGTGTGTGGAATCGAAGAATTTTTGGAAAAGAAATTCAAAAAATTCAAAAATTCGTGTGTGGGAGTTAGAGAGAAGGAAAGAGGAGGGTTTAAGAAATAATGGGGGAGAAAATCTAATTTTCGAAAATTTAAACGCCCCCTTTTGGGTTCGGACGTCGTCCCACATATTTGCCTATTTCTCGGACGGCCGTCCGAGAAGTAGTCTTGCCTCACTGGTTTAGGGACGGCCGTCCCGGTTTTGTGCATTATTTTCGGACGGCCGTCCGAGGCTACTGGTTCACCTCTGGACGTGGGACGGCCGTCCCACTTTAAAGGTATATTTTGGGACGGCCGTCTCAAATGCAGTGCTGCAATTTTTTATTTTTTTTTTTCTAACGGCCGGCTGTCTGGACCCTCGATCATGTTTTCGACCCTGAAAAGTAAAATTCAAATAAATAAACTAGAATGCATGCCTATGATATTAAAAACGAAACGAAAAATTAAAGAAAACAACGAAAATCAATAAAGCTCGGGTTGCCTCCCGAGAAGCGCTAAGTTTAAGTCTTCAGCCGGACGTTGCTTCTTTAATTTCAAGGAAAAGTGACCGAAGTCACTTGGCAATCTTCACTCGCTTCCCAATATGGTTTGAGTCGGTTCCGCTTCACGTTGAACGTACGGTTTGAATCTCGCTCATTTATTTTGACCACTTCGTGAGGAAGAATCTCTTGGACGATAAATGGTACCGACCACGTTGATTTGCGCTTCCTTGGGAATAACCACAGCCGTGATTTGCACAATAACACCGATTGTCCTTTGTGCAATTTCCTTTTGACTTTCTCTTTACGACCACAAGAGCTTGACTCATCCTTCTCTCGTGACTTGCTTGAGTCTTTGGGTGGTAAAATCTTCCTTGCACTCTCATCGCCATTAAGACCTAAACTCATATGACTTTCTCTCGGAGGAGTTAAAATTGAGTCCATGAAGTAAACTTGCTCCGTCCGATTCCCGTTTCTGCCATCATCTCCTGCACTCAAAGATACTTTCCCATTGTCCAAGTTCAAAACATCAAATTTTTCATGAGTTGTAAAATCCATAAGTTCAACAGCAAAACAATCATTATTATCACATGGATTTTTATTAGCACTAAAAACATTAAATTTGATTGTTTGATCATGAACAGTCATTGTAAGATCACCACTAGCACAATCAATTAGCGTGTTCGACGTGGCTAAAAAAGGTCTCCCCACGATAAGAGGTATCTCCCTATCCTCATCTATATCAAGTATAACGAAATCGACAGGGAAGATAAATTTATTGACTTTCACTAGCACATTCTCTAAAATACCTTTTGGGTAAACTAAAGATCTATAGGCTAATTGAAGAGTTATAGCCGTCGGTTCAATTTCTCCTAACCCAAGATTTTTAAAAGTAGAATAAGGCATAAGATTAATGCTAGCGCCTAAATCAATGAGGGATCTAAAAATTTTTCCTCCTATAGTACAAGGAATAGTAAACTTACCTGGATCGCCGAGTTTTTGTGGAAGAGGCCGAGTAAGAATTGCACTAATTTGCTCCGTGAGTTGGATCATCTCGTTCCCTTGCAATTTCTTACTTTTCTTCACGAGGTCCTTGAGGAACTTCACCCACTTTGGCATCTTTTGAAGTGCTTCAATGAAAGGAATATTTATGCGAATTTCCTTCAACTTGTCCAAAAATCTTTGATATTCGGCATCGAGCTTCTTCTTTATAAAATTTTGAGGATAAGGAATTGAAGGGACTTGTGAAAGCACCGTTGATGGTGGCTCTTCATGAGTTGATTCTTTTTCCTCATTCACTTTCGGCTTCTCGATTACCGTGTTTCTCTTCTCTTTTCGTGGGGCTTCCTCCAATTGCTTACCGTTCTTCAAGGTGACTGCTTGGCACGTCTCAACCTCGATCTTTTTCGTTAGCAATCTTTGTGGATATGGGATTGGCTCGACCCATTCGGCTATAGTGACTTGCGGCTGGACTTGAATTTCTTCATTTTTCTCGATCTTGAAATCGATAGCTTGGCACGTCTCGAACTTTTGCTTTCGAGGATCTTCCGTATTTGATGGCAATGCTCCCGCCGGACGTTTCTCTTGATTCACAACGAATTGAGCGAATTGATTCTCCAAATTCCGCAGCGAGGCTTGGGTAGCAGTCATGAATTGGGCCAATATCTCCTCCGTGTTTGATTTTTGGGCCGGTGGATTGTTGCCTTGATAGCTTTGTTGAGGAGGGGCTTGATTTTGGAATTGACCTTGAGGTCTTTGATATCCTTGGCCTTGTTGATTTCCTCCATATTGCCCTTGCGATCTCCACCCTTGATTTTGGAATTGGCGAGGCGCATTATTGACGTAGTTGAGCGATTCCACATCTTGTTGACATTGGAGCGTGTAATGATTTCCACCGCAAATTTCACAACATGGAGACTCAACGGCTTGGACTTGTTGTGGTGGATTTGCTTTGATGTGCTGTAGAAGGAGTTGATTTTGTTGAGCAATTTGGGTCACTTGAGCTTGAAGGGCCGTAATTGCATCTAACTCCAACACTCCGTGAACTTTCTTGGCTCAACTAACCGTCCTCTCGCTTGACTTGGCAAACCGATTTTGAGCAATTTGATCCACCATGATAAAAGCATCCGGTATCGATTGACTCATAAAATTTCCCCCGGTTGATGCATCTAAGACCGTTCGTGCATTCTCGTTAATCCCTTCGTAGAAGATGTGGATTTGCCGCCATTGTTCGACTCCATGTGTTGGACACTGCCGCAAAAGAGTTTTAAATCTCTCCCATGCCTCGTATAATTGCTCGCCTTGCTCTTGGACAAAATTATGAATTTCTCGTCGGATTCTCTCGTCCTTCTCGGGTGAGCTATAAACTTTCATGAAAAGGTTGAGGAGTTGAGGCCACGACGAGATAGAGTGGGGGGCTTGGGACATCAACCACTGGCGAGCTCTTCCTTGTAAGGAGTGCTTGAAGAGAATTAATTGAAGCGCCTATTGGGAAACGCCGTTTTGACGGTGGGAATTGCAGGTATCTAGAAAATTGACAATGTGAAGATGGGGATCTTCACCTGCCAACCCACTAAATAACCCGTTATTTTGGAGCATCGTCAAGAGGCCTTGCTTGATCTCAAAATTGTGCGCCTCAATGGGTGGATATTGGATGCTCGGGCGGAATCCGTCTAGAGTTGGGATTATGTAATCTTGAAGTGCCTGTGGCCTAACTGCTGGCTGTACTGGAAGTTGAGGGGGTGGGTCTTGGACTTGGTTTCCGTTGGCCCCGAGTAAATTACCCGCTGCCATGCGTTCTTCGTCCTCCATTATATTTTTTTCGCGTTGAAGTCTCCTAGCGGCTCGAAAAGTACGTTCGATTTCGGGATCAAACGGTTCTCTAGCAAGATCGAGTCTCCTGCGCATACACATTACCTAAAAAGAAAAAGAAAATAAAACAAAAATTAAATGGGTGAATCGTGAAAATTGTTCAAATCTTGAGCTAGAATAAAATAAATAATTAAAATAGTCCCCGGCAACGGCGCCAAAAACTTGTTGGCCGAAAACCTACACGCAAGTGCACGTATCGTACAAGTAATATAGTGGACAATTAAGTCCGGATATCGAACCCACAGGGAATATTTAATTACTAAATCCTAGACGCTAAATTCTACCAATTATTATCAAGCCCACCCTACACAGTCGAATTTAGAGAGAATTAACTAAATTATACTAAATTAAAAAGCAAGCAAAGACAATAAAGCAATTTAAAACGAAGATTTAATCAAGATAAGCAAGCCTAGGATTTTATTCTCCCCCCTATGTGATTATTACTCCCCCAATTCCTTCAATTATGCAAGCAATTAACCCGGATTATTAACCTGAGATGCTAAAATAATCGTAACCCGCTTCCGCGTGTATTACGATTCTAATACTCTAGATTCAATTACTATATTCCTATGCAATTAATTCTAGAACACAGCATTAAGCACAAATCTCAATAATGGCTACCTAAGAGATTAACTATATTCCTATGTTAATGCCACAAAGGCTCTTCTACCACAGTTCTAATTATTAATTCGATTCCGATTCATGCGATTAACAATAACATAAAAGCGCATAAAGTGGCCAGTTTCATGAACTTAATAAAACAAGTAGAAGAAATAATCCGGAAGGGTTCATAACTCCCACATAGGGTTCCAAATAAAATCTTAAAAATAAGTAATTTACCTACTCATGATTAAAGTAAAAACGCAAATAAAATAAGTCATAAACGATAAATATATGCTTAGAGTCTTCGAATTCTTCGTCTTCGTTATTGCGTTGTTGCTCTTGAAATTGCGTAAAAAGAAGATCCCCAATTGTGTGCTTGGCTTGGTCTTATATAGGGTGAAGAACTTGGGGAAGAAGGCAGTTTCCTTGTGCAATTAAAATCCCTTTATGCGCTGTTTCGGGGTCTCGGACGGCCGTCCCATAATTTGAACTAAAACTCGGACGGCCGTCCGAGCTTTAAATCTCCAGATTTTGGTTTTTTCACTTTTGGCCCATATTTTCTCCAAAATTGCAGTTTTGACCCCATACTTTTCCAATTCTTCAATTTGTACCTAAAATACAATAAATCAACTTTTTAAGCACCAATTATCGTAAAAACACACCAAAAGCTCAAATAAAAAGGTACGATAAAGTGTAAAAATATACACTTAACAGCCGTCGACTGTAAAACAGGCGCTGAATGGGAGGCAACCCATTATTTATTTTTCATCATTTATATTGTTAGCTTTCTTTTATTTTTGCATTTTTTGGTTTAAAGTTAAATTTCATCTGCTTTCTTGATTTTTGCCGGTATCTCGTCCCCAATGAAAGAAGAGTAAGAAGTTGGGAGTCTAGACAACTCCGGCAATTCACCCTCGATGCCAAAATTCACGGCACCCCGTGCAACCAAAGAACACTTCCGCAACCGTAGAACACTGATCAATCTGCGGCACGACTGCTCAGGGCGTATTTCTTTCTCATATCTTTTATTTTTCGCATTGAGGGTAATGCATGATTTAAGTTTGGGTGTGCGTTTAGCTTATTTTCTTTTTTTTTTTTTTTTTTGTTCTTTTGCATGCATATCATATAATTTATTTTCATTTATGTATTTCGATTTCCGTAATTATGTTATGTTTGTCACATGCATTCCATTTAGGATCGAGTGTAAGTTGCATTTCCGAATTCTATTGAAGCAAAGCCATTAATGAATTAGTAGATTGGCTAGTTGATTTTAAAATTGAAATTGTGCATAACCGGCAATGAATAGATGAACCTTCCGACTGCGTTTCTGCAACTTGTGTGGAGAGCCTTTCGAATCCTTTCCGATTAAGCATGGGCGCACTTTTCTGAGGGGTATAATAGTCTGAGGTTTGGAGGCGAGTTAGAATTGAATTATGTATTCACAATTCGAGTTGTTGGCTAAAAATTCTTTCAATGGTCTTTACGTTTTTATTTTATGTTATTTTGTTGTTATAACAGAGAGAGAGAGAGAGAGAGAGAGAGAGAGAGAGAGAGAGAGAGAGAGAGAGAGAGAGAGAGAAACAAGAAATATATGGTATTGTTGTGATTCACGCTTTGATTTTGCAGCCTTTCTGACTCGAGCATAACTCGTTACGTGGACCTCGTCGCCTAGTCTCTTGAGATGTCAAGCTTGGGGGTTTCTTGGACTAAAGTTCGATACATGGGTCAGAGAGATAACACAGTGGTATCGAGCCTTGCACGAGTCACGATTATTCTCGTTTCAAAAAAAAATGGAAAAATAAAAAGTTGTGATGAAATTCACCAAATATATTGTTGTTGTCATTTTTTATATTGAATAAATAGACCTACTTATGCCCAACTGGATTTTTTGAATTTCAGAATCAAAACATACTTTTCACCCACATTTCTACTCAAAACCATCGATGATTGTGTTTATTGTTTAATTACGGATTCTTGAATCTATCTTTTATTTTGGTGTAGAAACAACTAATTGCGTCGGTGGAAAAGTCGAATACCTTAAGCCGTATGCCATTATTAGATTTTAGGTTATCTAGCTCGTTTTATCTTTGAAATTAACTGCAATGCTTTGACCAATCCGGCAACCTTGTGGGTGTGTTGTCTGAAAACCCTCACGAGACACAACTCGTCCTTTGGGGGTACCGAGGGGTAGGGGTGAGCAAGTCGGACCCATCAACCCGCTACACCCGTCAAACCCGTGAAAAACCGCCCCGTTGGGACCGGACGAATCGATCCATCCATAGGATTGGGTCCTAAAATGGTGAAGAACCATGGGTTTGGGTCTTAGAGGGGTTCAATTTTTTTTAATACCCGTGAAACCCGTCCCGTCCAGCCATACAAAACGACGTCGTTTTGTTTACATTATATGGTATAATAAATTAATAATATTAATGAATAAATAAGTATCTCTAGTGTATCAAATACATAAATCAACTAAACTATAATTGTGGAAGTAATAGCTATAAAGATTATGAAAATCTCTAAGAAAATGTAGGAAAAAATGCATATATATACAACGGTCAACACACGGCAGAGAAAAAAAAAAGGAAGAAAATGGTGTTGAATGGAGTTGAATAGCGTTGGTTATGCTTGAAAAAACTATATTTAGTTTATTTAAATTTTGTCTTTTAACTTATGAATTAGTTATTTTTAGTTTTATATTAAATTTTATTTACTCTTGACATTTACATTATTTATGTTTGGTTTCAATTTAAGATTTTAGGTTATTCATTTTAGTTTCTAATTATTCTCCCGTAAAAATTATAAATTATATATATAAAAAAAATAGTTTAGACGATAACGAGTTTCGACCCGTAAAGGTTGGGTTCTACTGCGAACCCGCCATGGACCCGCCTATTGTAAACCCGTTAAAAACCCACAAGTTTGGTTCTTCAAAATCAAGAACCGTTGTTTGACGGGACGAAGGCAGGTTTTGATAGTACCCGCGGGTTTATGGCCCGCACACACCCCTACCCAGGAGTTCAAAGGCTTGTTGCATACACTAAATGCAATCGTGATTCCCTATGTTAGTGGCCTAGATTTAGTTTGTTGTTTTTGTTATTTTTTGTTGTAGTTTTGTTTTGATTTACTCGGGACGAGCAAAGATCTAAGTTTGAGGGTGTGATAAGTGTTCATTTTGCACTACTTTTACTTATCGAATCTTCGAGTTTTGGTCATCGCTCGTCCGAGTTTTCGGCTTTATTTGTATATATTATGTTGTTTTTGTTTTATTTATATTTTAGGTAAAGAGAAGCTATTTTTGCCGATTCGAAACGATTTTGGAAGAGAAGCCGAAAATCAAACCAAACACGTGCAAAAGTGCATTCTCGCGAATTGTGGCAGTGTTTGGTATTTCAAGCATAACTCTCGCATACGATCACCGATTGAGATTATTTAACTAGATTTAGAAATCCAACGTCAAGGGCTACAACTTTTGTGAAATGCATAATTTTCAAATTTGGGCTGCAAAATGGTGAAAAAAGTGTTGGAAGTTGATGCAGAGGCCAGATCGCGATCCAGAAACACCGGATCGCGATCTGGTGGCAAATTCTAGTAGCAGCGAAAAATTGGGGCAAATCGCGATCCGCACCCCTTGGATCACGATCTGGGAAGGCGGTGCGCAGTATTCGAGGCTGCCAGATTGCGATCCAAGAAGCTCAGATTGCGATATGGGCACAAAAATCGAGACAAGATATTTTTCTTTGATATCTTACTATAAATAGAAGGTCTCTTTTTTCATTTTTAAACCTTTCGACAACCTCTGGATTATATCTCGACAATCTCTCGACCTGTTCTTCGATTTTTCTTCAGTTTTCGCCAGTTCTTCGTGGGAAGCTTCGACGAGGGTTTCGACTCGGGTTTTTCATAAGCTTTTTCTTTACGTTTTGTTTATGATTTCTCGTGTTCATCATTTTGATGCTATGTTTGTAATGAACTGAGCATTTTCTTTTAGGGAAATGAAACCTTGTATATATTGATTTTGATTTCCAGATCAGTGATCTATTTGTCGTTCTTTGATTCTGTTTATGTTTTCCTGTATTAAATGCTTTCGATTGTTTGGCTAACAGTTGAATTGATTGTAAATGAGAATGAACTCGAGAGAGGATTTCTCGTTTGATTTTAGGAAAACATAGCTCGGGTTGTGAAAACGAAGACGTGATGCTCCTTGGGTAGTCCTTAAGGACTTGACCTCAATGCTATCTTAATATCAGGTTTTGAACGGAAACGTCGGACCTGCGGGTAGACTCTAACTACTGGAGACGGGTGGTTAGGGTATTTTAGTGTCTGGGTTAGCGAACATAGAATTGAAAATAGATTCGGATCTGTAGATCTTTATCGATAGTACACTGGTGGATTTTACCCTAGAAGCCATCACACGTCGGAATTCCTCGCTTTTACTGGCGGACCGTTGTTTTTAGTAGTTTTTCCTTTTAGCTTCATTTCATCCCCCATTCTTTCGTTCGTCTAGATAATGTTTAAGATAGTATAATTACGGTACTTGGTAGATTTAGGAACTTAATTCCCTGTGGATCGATATCTGGAATTCACTATTCTACAAAACGTGATACTGCACACTTGCGATTTTTCATACGTAGATTTTACGCGTATCAAGCAACATCGCCGATAGGAGATCTTGGGGGGCGGGATTTGGATATGGAGTTGAGAGGGGAAGACAATGAGTTGGCTATGGTTTAAAATTGATTTAAAATAGCATTTGAAGTACTTCAAATTGGCCAAGGAGATATGCCAAATTATTATAAAAAAATGAGGGGTTTGCACGAGGGTGTAATCCCCTTGGTGGTTAATTATATACAATTTCCATATTCGGGGTCCCTAAAATAATCCTATATAATATATATATATATATATATATATATATATATATATATATATATATATATATATATATATATATATATATATATACTAAATATATTATTATTATTATTATTATTATTATTATTATTATTTATTTTATTTTATTTTTTCAAATCCTGTTTTCCAGTTTTTTTTCTCTAATTACTTTTGTTGAGTGTAGATTTTAGGCTCAAGTTATACTTTCTTACCTGGATTATTGTGGACTTTTATTGATATAATGATGCTTAATTATTGGTTTACTGTATTTTAGGTACAATTTGAAAATTCGGGAGTTTCGATGATGATACGAGCAAAAACGGTTCAAAACCGGATGAAAATGGAAGAAAACATGTCGGGGCTGAAAAATGGCATGGGGCAGCCATGTGAGAATTAACTTATTTCTGACATGGCCGTGTCAACTGCAAAATTTTGACAGAAAGGCCTCAAAATTTGAGACGGCCGTGTGAGATTTTCTATTGATTCTAACATGCTCGTGTGAGGACACGCGGAAGCGCAAATTTGGAGTTTTAATTGCACAAGAAAACTCGGATCTTCTACCAAGTTGGAGCACCTATTTATGGGCAAATAAAAGCAGGAATTGTCGAGACTTTTTACACAATGTTAGAGCAAGAGGAGCGAGAAAACGGAGAATCGAAGACGAAGATCTGTCAAATCTTCATCATAATTCTTTCCTTATGTCTCTTTATTTTTATGGTGTTTTCGCTTAAGAACGTGAGTAGCTAAACTAGTTAATCTAGGATTTTGTTTCTATGAACCTATTTTTCTAACATTATGTATGTGGTGTCGTAGACATACAGATATCACGTTAGATAGCCGTTTATGAGACTTTAGTTAATGTTTTATTCATAATTTGATAGTGAATTGTTTATGAATAGTAGACTTATAATACACGCGACAGCGGGTTATGAGTATTTTAGTCTCTCTGGTTAATAATAAGGAGTTTAATTTGCATAATGAAGGTTTATTTGGGTGAAAGAAGTATCGCATATGGGAAGATAAAATCCTAGGTCCTTTTTAATTGACATTTTCCTGTGTTTATTTACTTTCGTATTTAGTTTAATAATTTAGATCTTAAAATCTTGACAAATTTGCGTAGGCTAGATAAAAACCATAGTTGTTAGACTTTGGTATTTAGGACTACAGAATTAAGTATTCCTTATGGGATCGACATCCGACTCAATTTTGACCACAAAAATTCAATTTTGACTTTTTTTTTCAATAACTTTTTTTTTCAAAAAATATTTTTTTGCCGCCGGATTCTGGCGTTGACCTTTTTTTTCTTTTTTTTTTCATCTGGTCTGTGTATTCCGCCGCCGGTTCTTCGGCGTTGTCTTTCTTTAGTGCTTTATTTTTACGTCCGCCACTAAACGTTGACCGTAATTGTGCTGTCATTAAAGGTAATTATACTGTCACTGACAGTATATTAACGTAATTGTACAGCCGTTGACGATACATTAATGTAATTGTACTGCCGTTATTATTTTTTTTTTGTTATTTTTTTTATTTTGTTTGATTTGTTGACAAGTCAACGTAATTATATTACTGTCCTTGACAGTAAAATAACTGTAAAAAAAATAATATTACTGTCAACCACATCAATATTATTATGTTTTTTTTGTTTTTTTTTGTTTTGTTTGAGTTATTCGCGGAGTAACGTAATAATATTACTGTCTATTATTGTAATATTACTGTAAACACAATAATATTACCGTGGTTGACGGTAATATTACTGTTGTTATAGTAATATTATTGTCAAGCACATCAGTATCATTATTTTGTTTGAGTTATTCACGGAGTAACGTAATAATATTACTGTTTATTATTATAATATTATTGTGGTTAACGATAATATTACTATTGTTTACTACTGTCACTCACAGTGTATTAATTCTTTTGGCTTTTGATTATGTTTATATTTGTTGAATGGTCAACATAGTAATATTACTCTATTACATAATCATATTGAGTTTTGTTGTTTTAATATTATTGTGCTAGAGATTAATATAGCAATATTATTGTATTAAATTGTAGTATAGTTAATTTTACTGTGTTCAACAGTAATATAGTTAATATTACTGTCAATCATAACAATATTGTTGTTTAAACTTGAAAAAAATGTTACAGAAAGAAAGAAAAGAAAAGGGAAAAAAAAATCAACGCCGGAAACCGTCGAAAATATCATGAAGAAAAAAAAATCAACGCCGAAAAATCGGTGGTCAACGGCGGTGACGGACGAAAGTGTCCATAAAAATATGTTTCGGTTCAAAATTGAATAATTTGTGAAATTTGGAGTTAAATTGAGATTATATTAAATTAAATGATGAAATTGGAGCATATTAAAGTATGAGGCTATTTTAGTGTTTTACAAAAATTTGGACCATGTGTGAACTTTTTGATTTGTTCGACCCTACACCCGGTGATAAACACCGGGTGTAGGGTCGAACAAATCAAAAAGTTCACACATGGTCCAAATTTTTGTAAAACACTAAAATAGCCTCATACTTTAATATGCTCCAATTTCATCATTTAATTTAATATAATCTCAATTTAACTCCAAATTTCACAAATTATTCAATTTTGAACCAAAACATATTTTTATGGACACTTTCGTCCGTCACCGCCGTTGACCACCGATTTTTCGGCGTTGATTTTTTTTTCTACGCGTCACGGT
>NW_012193676.1:1744780-1757011 GCF_000504015.1 Erythranthe guttata
AAAAGGACGACATAAAAAAAAAAACAAACAAAAAAAAAAAAACAAAAAAAAAAACAAACAAAGAAAAAAAACCCGGTGTTTATCACCGGATATAGAATCGAAGGAACCGGAATTTTTGGTAAAAGAATTTATTATCTGAATCTCTTTATAAATAAAGACTCATTGATGGGCTTATTTGTAAATTGCCCCATATATTTTAGTTGAATGGGGTTCAACACTAGTCAAGTGTCCGAAACCCAGTTCATCTTTCAACATGTTTTATTCAATATTCAAACACTGTATGTAAATCAAGACTCCAAATGTAAACCAATTCCAAATAATACAGTTTATGTACGTATATATATATATATATTGGACTGTAAATTTGCAGTTCTCTTGCATGTATGTATTTTGTCGGCCATACTTGACTTTCGTCGTCATCTTTAATTCTTCCTGGTCTTTTTTTAATATTTCGTCTTTTGTACGGATTTCACTTTCCAAAAGCTTTGTTCATTGATTTCTTTGGACCAAGTTGAGTATCTTTTTCTTTTTATTAATTACTTTTTTTATATTTTTGTTTTTGTTTCTTCTATAGTTGCTTATGATTCTTTCCTTTGCTACTAAGTTTAGCCCCCAGAGAAAAAATTAAAAAAGGGCGATCAAAGGTTTTTGAAATAAATATCGAATTGAAAGTTTGATTATTTGTTGTATATATATATATATATATATATATATATATATATATATATATATATATATATATATATATATAACTGCTGTTGAATTTTTCAGGCAAGAAAATAAATAAAAAAAAGAGCAAGAAAAGATGATGAAGGAAGAGGATGAACAGCCAGCATTGATTGATTTGGTTTTCTCTTGGTCCATAGCTGATATAATTAACAAAGATCTTTACAGGGACAAGGTTTCTTGATTAATCTAATTATAATTCTTACATCCTTAATTTTTTCCAATATTTTACTAAGTATATGTTTTTTTTCTTTTAGAAAGTTCCAAGTATATATTACTGATGCCCCTTTAATTTCCTTTTTCTTTTGTAAATATTGGCAGGTGAATCCAATTCCAGACACATTCTCATCATCAGATAATTATTTGGAGTCATTTGTGAATCCGCTTCTCGAAGAAATACACGCCGATCTCAACTCCGAATTCTCGAGTTTGCACTCTGCTCCCACTTGCGAAATATTCGATGTCAATAAAATAAGTAACAATAACTTGTTTTACTCGATAGTTTTGTGGAGATCGCGAAATAGTGATGACAATCCGAGGAGGTATAAACCGGAGTTTGGCGATTTAATTGCATTAACCGACGTGGAACCGAACTGCATTGATGATTTGAGCACACCGGAAAGACCGTACTCCGTTGCTTTAGTTCAAAGGATGAAGAATCAAGAATCTATTACGATATCGATCCTATCTTCGCAACCTATTGTTTTCGAAAAGTGCATAATCGGAAAGAGACTCTTCGCCGTTCATCTTACGAACATGATAACAAACATGCGGATATGGAAATCGTTGCATCCGGGCTTTGGTGGTAATAGGAACATTATTAACTCTGTTCTTAATACCAATCCATCTGTAAGACTTTCTTTATTACGATTCCGATTCCGATTCTTTCTTTATTTGAAAATTGTGATTAAATTGTTGGTCTTTTTTGTGCGGTGTGCAGTTAGAAGAGAAGTGTACACTTTGTTCCTTTACGGAAACCGAGAGCTTACGTGTATCGAAGTCGAGGGAAAATATAAACTCATTTGGGCTCGACGATTCCCAAAAAGCTGCTGTTTTGAATTGCATTGCGTTGACGGAATGTCGCCATGAAAATCGGGTGAAGCTGATATGGGGCCCACCCGGAACTGGTAAAACGAAAACGGTGGCTTCATTAATATTCGCCCTTTTGAAAATGAAGTGCAGGACAGTGACTTGTGCTCCGACTAACGTTGCTGTAGTAGGAGTGACAAAGCGGCTGATGGTCTGAGTGGTACGTTGGAGTACGATACTTACGGATTGGGCGATATAGTTTTGTTTGGAAATGGCGAGAGAATGAAGATTGACGAGCACGAAGAATTGTACGATGTGTTTCTTGAAAATCGTGTTTCTGTATTAGCGCATTGTTTTGCACCGTTAGTTGGGTGGAAAGGTTGTCTTGATCAGATGATGTCACTACTCGAAGACCCTCAAGTCCAGTATTTACATTATTTTGAACAACAAAAGGAGATCAACAAAAAAGACGAGGATGACGAGGAGATGGAAAATACGGGTAAGAGCGAAAATCTCAAAGAAACTTCGAAACGGGATTCCTTGAAGAAGTTAGTCATTCAAAATAAAAGGGACAACAAGAAAAAAAAGTCGAAGCAAAACGCGTCTTCACGAGAAAAGGGAAAATCCAAGTGCGACGAGGTTAAAATTTCGATGACATTTGATGATTTTTTTACGAAGAAGTTCTTTGTTCTTCGAAAGAAGCTATTCGTTTGTACGACGGGTTTGTACACTCATTTGCCGACTTCCTATCTACCTTTGGGAGTAGTAAAGAACATGATTGTAGTTCTTGATATGCTCCAATTACTTGAAAATTTTCTTCGTACTGTGAATATCACTAACGACGGATGCGTACATCGAGCTTTATTTGGGGTGGAAGAAACGGGATTATGTGGCACTAGATTGGAGTGCCTCAAAGTATTGAAGCTCCTTCGTTTAACTTTCTCAGTCCCAAATTTTATCGACGATAGTAAAATCAAGAACTTTTGTCTCACAAATGCATGCGTACTTTTCTGCACTGTTTCGAGTTCGGTGAAATTATACACGAAAAGAATGAAACCATTGGAAATGGCGATAATAGACGAAGCTGCACAGCTCAAAGAATGCGAGTCGTCGATTCCGTTGCAACTACCTGGTCTTCGCCATGCTGTACTTGTCGGCGACGAGAAGCAGCTCCCTGCTATGGTTATAAGCAAGGTTTGGAGTCAATTTTTAATTGTTTATTAATTATTGTTAATCGATAAGTTTTAATATTTTGTTTGGTATTGACGTAGATATGTGAGAAAGCTGGATTCGGGAGGAGTTTATTCGAGAGGCTTGTGAAGTTAGGACACAGCAAACACCTTCTCAATATTCAGTACAGAATGCATCCTTCCATTAGTTTGTTTCCGAATAAGGAGTTTTACGGAAACCGAATTAGTGATGGCCCGAATGTTAGAAAAATATCCTACGAGAAAAGATTCCTCGAAGAAAAAATATACGGCTCGTTTTCTTTCGTAAATATAACCAATGGGAAAGAGGAGTTAAATAACCGGAATAGTCTGAGAAATATTGTGGAAGTCTCTGTGGTTGTTGAAATTGTTTCTAGACTCTATAAAGGTATTCTTAATTCTCCAAATATGTATTAAATATTTTCGATCATTAGTATTACGAGTTTTAATATTTAATTTACATTGATTCGTAGAAACTATGAAGTCGAAGAAAAGGGTCCGTGTTGGTTGCATATCTCCCTACAATGCTCAAGTGTATGCAATTCAAGAATCACTTGAAAAGGCTAACTATAGCACCGATGCAAATGATTTATTTTCGGTATATGTGCGCTCTGTCGACGGTTTCCAAGGTGGCGAAGAAGATGTGATTATTATTTCCACCGTCCGGTGTAACGGGAGCGGATCTATCGGGTTTCTCGATAATCGTCAAAGAGCCAATGTAGCTTTAACTAGAGCAAGGTAGATTACCCCATTATCTGCATATGCATTAATATCAGATTTTGTTCCATCATACATTAATATGATGCGTCTATTTATTAATTTATTATAGTTAAACCTCTATAAATTAATACAGTTGGGACTATGGAAATTCTATTAATTTAGCGAATTATTAAATTATCGAATTAATAATTTAATACGTTATCACAGGGTCGGGACCGAGAGAAATTATTATTTAAGCGAGGTTATTAATTTATCGAGGTTCTACTGTATTACAGGTACTGTCTATGGATATTGGGTAACGGCGCGACTTTGTTGAACAGCGATTCTATTTGGCGAAAGTTGGTGTTAGATGCGAAAAAACGGGGATGTTATTACAACGCTTACGACGATAAGAACTTGTCTCTCGCAATAAGCAATGCTCTAATTCAGCTTAATGAGCTGAATTCCTTGTTTGGTATGGACTCTATACTATTCAAAGAGTCTAACTGGAAGGTATAAACTTGTTATTACAGCAACAAATTTCAGTTCACCAATTAAGTTTTCTCAAGGGGAAAAATTAAAATTTCCACCCCTCAAGTTTACCTTAATTCCACAACTGATCCTCCATGTTCACAAAAAAAAAAACAGTTTTCGTCCCTCAAGTTTCAATGATTTTACATTTTTGGTCATGTCCGTCAATTTTCCGTTAATAATAACAGAACCAAGCATGTGTCCACCACTCTCGAAATGACCAAAAGTTTCAAATTGTTGAAACATGAGGGACCAAATGTATTTTTTATGAACATGGTGGACCACATGTGGAAACAGTGCAAACTTAAGGGACATAAACTGTAATTTTCCTTTTTTTCAAGTCGTTTATGTTTCGAATGTTCTTTTTTTTTCTGTTTCGGCCTAATGGTCAACTCAACCACAAAGTTTTGTGACTATCGATATTTTCGTAATCCTTTCAACCGAAAAAAAAAAAAAAAAAAATTAGTTACATCTAATACTATGCTTATTATAGCTTATACTATGTTATTCTCTCTTTAATATATATAGGTTTGCTTCAGTGCACAATTCCATCAATCTATTACAAGATTCCACGACATGGAAATCCACAAGGCCGCAGTTTCTGTGCTGGTGAAGATGTCGAACGGGTGGCGTCAGTTGAAGAAGAAAGACGAAAATGCCCCTAAGAATTTCGACTTAATGGGAGGTGCCTCCTCTCAGCTATTGGAATTTTATGATGTGAAGGGGCCAATAAAACTAGTTTGGACTATAGAAATTGTAATCGAAAATTCGATAGAAAAGCAAGTTATCAAAGTTTTGGATATTTTGCCGCGGTGGGAGATATCGGAATTGGCAAAGAAATTCGATGCCGTGGTGGGGAACTATACTATGAACCAAATGAGCCGTTGCTTGTGCAAACAAATACAAAGGTAATCAAGCAAAGTTGTGTACAATTTGCCATGCTTTGTCATAGACATAATTGATTCTCTTTATTTTTATTTTTGTGTTGATGCATGAAGGGGGTTGATGCATCCGATGACGTGGCCAGTTGACCATGGAAAGAAGTCAACTAGTAATGAGTTAGCTACTCAACTAGGAGCATTGACTTTGAGAGGTGCTCCATCATCATCCACAACAAGGTAAAGTGTAAATTAAAACCCGGTCCCACTTTTCGAGTCAGAATTTGGCAAAGTCCCGAACACATAATTTGTAGTTTTTTGAGTTCGATTTCTATTCCAACTCGAATCACCAAGAATTGGATGAGAAAGATGTGCATTAATTAATGAACAAATGCCCACAACTTTGATGTGTTAAGTCAAGTAAAACTCAAAGTATAATCGATTCATACATAACTTTTTTTTCACGCTACAGCCAATTCAGATGATTCAAGTTTGATTAGAAAGCTAACTCGAAGGTGTACGGTTTTAGTGTTTTGAGTTTTGCCAAAATCAGACTTGAAAAATTGTCAAAATCACATTTAAAATCAAAATGGTATTAGTAAATTTGAAACGACATTTAACATTCTAGTAATATAAATAAAAAAATAAAAAAATAAATAGGGAAAATGTGTGCAAGAAAAATATAACACTTTTTTACATACAAATATTGAGTTTAAAATATTTTTCGACGTGGTTCTATTTCTTGAAAAATATCTATCATTTCATGAACGGTTACATTGCTTAGTACATTTATCTCTTTTGGGATGAATTTGTGGGTGAGAGGACTTTTTGGTAAACTCACCATTAATATTTATTTGTTGTGTTCTCTTTTAGATATCAATGGAGGAAAATCAATTCGGATCGGAGTTGCAATTGATAGTCGGCTTATGAGATCCTATACATCGTGAAATACACCATCTGGAGCTAATGAAAAAAAAATCATGTTTTTTTTTCTGAAATGTAATCATCATTGCGTGTAAGTTGTAACCAGATCGAAACCAGTTTGTACAAGAGAGAGAGAGAGAGAGACTAGTGTCTCCGGTTCCGATTGATTCTTCCACTTCCACGGTATTTTTTGTCGGAAACAAAACATAAAAAAATGAGAATAACAAAAAATGATTCTTGTGATCCTCAATTCATTAATCAAACTATGTTCGATCAATATCTTGTTGTGTGCGCGTGATTCTCTCTCCAAGTGATTGATGCTGCCTCGTAAGTAGTAACCTTCCCGCCATCAACCTCCCATGTCGACGGAACCATCAATCCCCTGCATTGCATGAAGTAAACCACTAACACTATCAATTAGCCGTTGATTGTGTTGTTTTTCGTGTTTTTGGAAAACTTACTTTTGAATTATCTTGCACAGATGTTGGGCTAAATACCTAACATGCAAGTGCACGTATCGCAAACAAGTAGTAATAGTGGACTCGCAAGAGTCGGATGTCGATCACATGGAAGATAGAGAAGTGAAAGAGCCTATAAAGTTTCCCCACCATCACCTTAAAGTGTTCTAGTTTGTTGGCTATTATTGTCGCAACACTGACGTTGAATTACTTAGCTACATGTTGAAGAATTGTGCCGTGCTTGAGAAAATAATAATTGATTGCTCCAGTCCATTCCCCGATCCCGATAAATTAGGTTTGGAACAAACTGCGAGGAATAACATAAAGCAACGACTTGAACCACGAGTACCTCAACGCGTTGAATTGGTTATTCTATACCTTTGACTTTGTAAGGATTGGATATTAACTATTAGCTTTACACTGTGTGGAGTGTCTACCGGAGTAGAGGATTTTTCAATATTGATGTTCACATGTTACATTATACTTAAACAAAGTTAAATAGCGGGTTTTTCCGGTTAAAACTCATAGGTAAAATTTAAAATTTATTACGAACCTTTTACGCAGATCCTTGCGTACAGGTTACATGCAAGAACGATTATATTTCCGAAAGAAACAAAAATTATGCATATTTGTTCATTAACTAGAGAAAACATTGAAAAACATAAGGAAATAAAAGAAAACAATAAGAATAACGACAATAGTGTCGGTCTATCTGTTTTAACTCCGATCCCGATTGATTCTCCTCCCATGATATCTTCTGTCGGAAAGAAAACACCCAAAAAGATGAATTTATTTCAATTTTTCCTCAGGTTAAATACAAAAACACCCCTAAATGCATCGCGAGAATATACTAATGAAGAGTATACCTTGTTTTGGGAGATGATCTAGGCTGATTATTGTTCCTCAAGCAGATTGCTGCTAGCCGAGTAGCTAGCTCGTTGCTAGTTGTACTCGGTGCATCGTTAATTGGCCATGTCATCGGAATTATTAACCCCCTGCATGCATCGTCAAGTAACCAAATATTTATACTTCATTTGATTCTATCACAAAATATTCACTTATATATGTCTACAACAAGACATGGAAGTTTGTGCTTACCTTTGATTTTGTTTGCACAGACAACGGCTCATTTGATTCATAGTGTAGTTCCCCAAAGAAGCATCGAATTTCTTCGACAGCTGTTCGATTTCCGACTGAGGCAAGACATCCAATACTTTGATAACTTGAGTTTCCACCGAATTTTGCCTCATTATTTCAATAGTCCATGCAAGTTTTATTGTCCCCTTCACATCATACAATTCAAGTAGCTGAGAAGAGGAACTAGGGGCATTTTCGTCTTTCTTCTCTCGCTGACGCCACCCGTTCGAAAGCTTCACCACTATAGAAACCACTTCCTTGTGAATTTCCACGTCTTTGAGTCTCGTAATAGACTCGTGGAATTTTGGACTGAAACAAACCTATATATATACAGATACATATATAGATATATAGACAACATTGCAAGATTAAATGACAGGAAAAACGAAAGTATATATACATTGTGGCTGTAATGTGACGGTTCATATCGTATACCTTCCAGATAGCCAATTTGAACAGTGTAGAGTCCACACTGAACAACGAATTCATTTGTCGAAGCTCGATTAGTGAGTTGCTAATAGTGAGCGACAAATTTTTATCCTCGTAAGCATTATAAAAACAGCCCCGATTTTTAGCTTCCATCACTAACTTTTGCCAAATCGAACCGCTGTTTAACAAAGTTGCGCCGCTGCCCAATATCCAAAGGCAGTGCCTGTAATGTATAATAGCCACACACAAATAAGCATCCATATTAATATAATTCATATAATAACACGTTTTCACTGAGTCGAGGCCGAGAGATACTATTATTTAAGCGAGGTTATTAATTTATGAGTATTAATTTATCGAGGTTCTACTGTATTTGTATTTTAATGTAGATCACTACCTGGCCCTAGTCAGAGCTACATTGGCTCTTTGGCGATTATCGAGAAAACCAACCAATCCATTCCCATTGCATCGAACGGTAGAAATAATAATAATATCTTCTTCGCCACCTTGAAAACCGTCAACAGATCGCACATTTACCGAAAACAAGTCTTTTGCATCGGTGCTATAATTAGCCTTTCGAAGGGATTCTTGAATTGCAAATACTTGTGCTTTGTATGGCGATATACAACCTACACGGACCCTTTTCTTCGATTTCGTACATTCTACAAAACAATTAATATAATTTAAAAATAAAAAATAAAATAAAAATACAGTACTAATGATTAATAATAAGAATATATACCTTTATAGAGCTTGGACACTATCTCAGCAACAGCAGAGACCTCCACCATATTCCTCCGACTATGCCGGTTATCGAACTCCTCTTTCCCATTGGTTATATTTATGAAAGAAAACGAGCCGTATATTTTTTCTTCGATAAATCTTTTTTCGTAGGCTCTTTCTCTAACATTTGGACCATCGCTAATTCGGTTTCCGTAGAATTCGTTATTCGGAAACAAACTAATGGAAGGATGCATTCGATACTGAATATTGAGAAGGTGTTTGTTGTGTCCTAACATCACAAGCCTCTCGAACAAACTCCTCCCGAATCCAGCTTTCTCACATATCTACATCAATTCCAACACAAAATATTCGGTAAAACTTCTCAATCATCAATAATTAAATAACAATTTAAAATACGAATTAAAACCTTGCTTATAACCATAGCTGGGAGTTGTTTCTCATCGCCGACAAGTACAGCATGGCGAAGACCAGGTAGCTGCAACGGAATAGCCGACTCGCACTCCTTAAGCTGTGCGGCTTCGTCGATTATCACCATTTCAAAAGCTCCTTGCGTGTGTAAGTTTGCAGAGCTCGAAACAGTGCAAAACATTAAGCACGCGTTTTTTAGACAAAAGTTCCTAATTTCGTGATCTTCTATAATTTTCGGGACTCTAAAAATTTCGCCGAGTGACTTCATTACTTTAAGGCACTCTAATCTGATTCTACATAAATTAGTTCCGTCACATCCGATTATCAGCGCCCGCTTTAACAACCCTTGATTGGTTACATCAACTTTACGAATCAAAGTTTCAAGTAGCTTGAGCGTATCGACCAATCGAATCATATCCTTTAGTACTTCCGTAGAAAGCAACAAAGTCGGCATATGCGTGTACAACCCTGTCGTGCAAACGACTATCTGCTTTCTAAGAGCGAAAAACCTCCTCGTAAAAAACTCTTCAAATGTCATCAAAACCATGTCTTGCTTATCGTTTGCCTTCGATTTCATGACTTTTTCTTGTTCCTTGGAATTTTTGTTTTTGTTCTTGTTTTCGTTTTTATTTTGGATGACTAAATTCTTCAAGAAACTCCTTGTTGATGATGTTTCTTCGAGATTGCTGCTGACGTCAGCGTCGATGTCGTCTTCGTTGCTCTCTTCTTGTTGTAACGAGTAACGGAGATACATTCTCTGAGGGTTTTCAAGTAGGGACATCATTTGATCAAGACAACCTTTCCAACCAGTCAACGGTGCGAAACAGTGACGTAGTACGGAAATACGATAATCAAGAAACACATCGTACAAATCTTCGTGCTCGTTAATCTTCATTCTCTCACCGTTTCCAGACAAAACTATATCGCCCAATCCGTAAGTATCATACTCCAACGTACAACTCAGACAACTCATCAACCGCTTTGCAACTCCCATTACAGCTCGGAGCACAGGTCAGTGTCCTGCACTTCATTTTTAAAAGGGTGAATACTAATGAAGCCACCGTTTTCGTTTTTCCGGTTCCGGGTGGGCCCCATATCAGCTTCACCCTATTTTCATGTCGGCATTCAGTCAACGCAATGCAATTCGAAACCGCACCTTTTTGGGAATCGTCAAGCCCAAATGAGTTTATAACTTCTCTAGACTTTAACACGTTAATGCTCTCGGTTTTCGTAGACAAGCAAAGCGTACAATTCTCTTCTACCTGTACATTACACAAAATCAAACAATAAAAATTTCACAGTATATATATAGAGAGAATCGCGTGTAGTAAATCGAAAACTTACGGATGGATTGATATTAAGAACAGAGTTAATGATGTTCATATTTCCACCTTCGCCGGGATGCAAACCGCTCCATATCCGCCTGTTTGTCGTTAAGTTCGTAAGATACACGGCAAACAGTACTCTATTTCCCATTCTACCCCTTTCCCTATCGAATTCAATAACCTTCGACGAGAGGATCGGAATCTTGATAAGATTCTTTTCCTTCATGCCTTGAACTACAGCAACAAGGTACGATACTTTCGGCCTGTTCAAATCGTCAATGCACTTTGGTCTCACATCGGTTATCGCGATTAAATCGCCAGACTCGGGTTTATACTTCCCTAAGGGAGTACTGCTGTCGCTATTTCCCGATTTTTTCAAAACCATCAAGTATTGTAAGTTCTTAGGAATGTTGAATCCTTTCGATATTTCGACGTCGTATATTTCGCAGAAGGGTGCAGAGTGCACACTCAGCATGTTCGTGCGGAGATCGGCGTGTGTTTCTTCGAGAAGCGGGAACACGAAGGAATTCAAGTAATGGTGCGACGACGAGAATGTGTCGGGAATTGGGTTCACCCCATGCCCAGACATATATATATATATATATATATATATACATATATATATATATATATATATATATATATATATATATATATATATATATATATTGTAATGAAGTAAATTAAATATTTGGAAAAATTGAGCATGCAAGAATTATATATTATGATTAAATTAAATTCAAGAAACACCTTATCGTTGTAAAGATCTTTGTTCATTATATCAGATATAGACCAAGAGAAAACATAATCAGTCAAACATAATGGAGTTTTATCTTCTTTCTTCACAATCAACGTAATCTCTTCCTTTTCTTCTTTATCTTCTTCCCTAAAAAATCAACACTACATTTATTTAATATATACTAGCATTTTTAAAATTGAAATTAATGATTAGTTTAATACATGACGATAACAATTATAATAAAATTTATTAGTGATATCGATAACAGCATTAACATTTATACAAATTTAATTATACAAACTCATATAGAAAAAAAATGTATAAAAACTTAATTGTCATAATGTGATCAAATTGATCATTAAATAAATGAAGCAAACAAGTATTAGAGAAAATGGACTGGATAATAGGAGATAAAAATAATAATAATTGTAAAAATATAGTGTTGTGGATCCCGACTGTGCGAGTCAAAATTTGGTGTGAAGTAATTAGAATAGAAAATGACTGCAGTATATATATGTATATATAAATATATATATATATATATATGAAAAAAAAAACCTGATTTTCCTTTTATCGTCTTTCTTCACCATCAACGTCTCTTCATTTTGTTGTTTATCTTCTTCTCTAAAAAATCAACAATACATTTATATATATATATATATATATATATATATATATATATATATATATATATATATATATATATATATATATGAAAAGAATTAAAAAAAGAAAAAGGAAAAAAAAAAAAAAACCTGCTCCAAAGAAAGCCACTAAGAAAGCTTTTGAAAAGATGCATCATGCAAGAACAAAAGAATAGAGAAATTATAGTATGACGGTGAGTTGTGCTGTAAGAAAGGAAGAAAAAGCTTGACTCAGTACTACAGCGCGTGAGTGCACATGCAAGAACAAAAGGAACCCTTAATTTATTTCAGAGTTTAATTTGATGGGAAAGCTAACAGGCGGAATGTGGAAAGACGTACATAGTATATATAT
>NW_012193676.1:1765836-1782111 GCF_000504015.1 Erythranthe guttata
TTATTTAATGATTGAAATGAAGTTTTTATAGTTTTTTTAAATGAGTTTGTATTATTAAATCTGTATAAATGTTGATGTTGCAATTATCATGTATTAAACTAATCAGCATGGTTATTTGAAATGTTATACCGTGCATCGCACGGGGGAAAATGCTAGTGTAATTAATATCTTATATTTTTGCAGGGTGTTAAACGGAATAACATGAAACCAACTCAAATGGTACAACACTTCATGGCGGGGATGGAGTGACCAATTACCGTTACTTACTTTTCCCGTTAAACTCAGGTGAGGTCCCATGGACAGAATACCCCGCTAGACTCTACTTGTTTATGATAGGATTAAATGCTCGTGGGAGCATTTCAACACCTCCTTACCTAGAAGATTCGACGGAAAAGAAAATTCATTCTTGGTTGATGCCAATCAAATGAAGAGTTTTATGCAGAATGCAAATGGAAAGATGAAATTTGGTATTAAGCCAAAGGTCAAATTAGTTTTCGTTTGACATCACCACAACAAAAGCCTGATTCAGTTGACTACGAGATGTTCGTCCTTTATATCGTACGATAATTTTGTCGCCAACAACCCTTAGACATTAAAGATGCATAAAATGGGATATGTGCATTACAAAGTGACTTTGTTCATCAATTGTTAAACGATGAACACATTGTGAAGTTTGATTAGCGCTAATGATCAGATTTTAGAACCTACCTTGAATTCTTGCTATTGATAGAGAATTTGATTGCAGTTTGATACAGTTAGAATTTTGCAATTGGTAGAACATGCTTGTCTTATTCTATAATTTGACGAACTTTACTAGTTGTTGCTATTTTGGTATACGATCTCAGTTGACGTACTTTACTCGTTGTTTATGTTACTTATTTTATGTTCGCAATTACAAATTTTCGCTATTTATTAAGTAGGACAGTTTAACAAATAAGAAAATTACAAGTTTTACACATTCGCCCCTTAAAGTATAATGTTATGCGTTGTGTTTTAAACATATTGTTTGCTAAATAGGGCAGCTTGCGATGTAATGAACCAAATAAAGTCGCTAGTTTCATTGTACGCTTTAAAAGTTTATAGTTTGCTATTTGCTATTTGTTGTTTGTTGTTTACAGAATAAAAGATGTAGTTAGCTATTTGTTGAATAACTTTGTGTTAGTTGTTTGTAGTAAATTAACCAAATATATATTGATGCAATTTGTTATTTGTTGAATGGTAAATGGTTATGTTCATTGTAAATGATAAAACAGGAACATAAGCTAATATAAAAAACAAAAAAAGAATTCAAAAAAAAAAGCTTGAAAAGCATAACACAAGTTCTTAAATGGAACATGAAAAGCATAACTGAAAACCATCACCACTAAGAATATATCGGATTTGTACCAGACTTCTTGTTGTGACTGCTAAGTTCTTCACATCTCCGATCCCACATCTTATTTTCCTCTTTATCTTCTCCCCAACAGACGGTATCCTCTTTTTCTTTGGTCTACCACGACGTGTTTTAAATTGAGGAGGGCGAACACAAACTTCATCATTCCTTGAACTGTGTCTCACAAACGGATAAATGGGTGAGGCATAATATTCCCTATAATATTATGCGTAATATAATTTGTCAATGTAATCGTACGGTTGTGACGTCTCATTCACTAATACATACACCGCATGAACACACGGGAACCCAAGTATCTGCCATTTTCGACATGTGCAAGTTTTTTATAACTCAGACATAGGCAACTCCACTTCGAGCAAACAAACTCAACTAATTTCTTATAACTCGTTCCATCCGACGCTTTCTTCACCGATACCAATACCTCATACCTGATCACTAATTTTGTGGAGAACGATAACTGCAAACAATATTGAACGAAAAATAAGTTGTAAAAACGACGATTAATAAATAAAAAATTCAAAACAATAAACATCAATTGACAAACCTTTGCGTATAATTCATTTTCATGTCGATTGCAGGCAAAATGCTTAACTAATTATCAACACCGACTCTTGCGTTCAATTGTAATACGCTCATATTGGTTTCCCGAACTCTTCATGAAGATCGCATATTTCACTTGAATCGACTAAGATATTCAGTAACATTTTGATCCATATTAAGTAACATTTTGATCCATATATGTATTAAATTAGTATTCGGCAATAATACAATATAACTCTGCCTTAGTGAATTTTTTTTAATAAACTGTAGCTCACAAAGACTACCACTTATTTGAGTTAAGAATCTTGAGATGATGAAATTTGTCTCGACATACATATCGAGCATTCGTCAAATCAAATCTTTAAACGTGAATTATTTTAAAATGATTTTGAACATCCGTTTCATGTTTAAAATATAGTGATAAATCATTAAGTCCAGAAGTACATTATCTCAGTACTATCGGTTTAGTGCACACCAACGTATGTTGGTAATTGCATAGTGTTGGAGATATTAATATTAAATGATACATTTCACTAACAGCTTAAGCTTTTTGGTAGATATGGTCATTCAACATGGTATCAGAGCCTGGCCAAATGAAAGGTTCTGAGTTCGAATCCCACCGCCACCCAATTCAAATATTTCAAGTGCAAGGCTTCAAATATAATTCGCCTGCACTTGAGGGGGCGTGTTGGAGATATTAATATTAAATAATACATTTCACTAACAACTTAAGCTTTTGGTAGATATGGTCAGAAGTTTGATATCTTACCAAATGTTGGTAAGAGGTATGAAAAAGAAAAGAATTAGGAATAATTAGTGAAAACCTCTGGTCAGAAGTTTGATATCTTACCAAATGTTGGTAAGAGGTATGAAAAAGAAAAGAATTAGGAATAATTAGTGAAAACCTCCTAACACATTAGGTTGATAAGAGTGGATTCACATCCTTTTTCAATTAGGGTTTTTGTGCATAAGTCCCAAACCAAGCATTTTTATTATTCTAGGTTGGGCGAATGGCAAAAAAGTCCATCACATGGGACTTAAATGCACATTGGTCCACAAAAAAACAGTTAGGACTGTGCGTTGGTTGGGTTGGTTAAAAACCAGCCATAAAACCAACCCAAACCATCGAACCGACTTTTGTAAATATTGGAAACTGTTATCGACCCAATTTACATGAGTTGGGTGATGGTTGAAAACCAATTTAGTGGGTCGGTTGATGGTTTGGTTATGGGTTGAAAATTGGTTAATTGATGAAATTGAGCTAAATTGGGGTGTAAATCATGAAATTGGAGTTGAATTGGATTTCAATGAAGTGGGGGTAAAAAACCCGAATATTTCGGGTCGGGTTTGGGTAGTATTTGTTTTTGCAAAAAACCCGAATAACCCGACCCGAATAACCAGAATAAGCCGACCCGACCCGAATGCCCACCCCTACCTCATACTACTCTAGAACAAACACAAGCAGTTGTGAAACGCTTGTTTAGTAAGAACAAAAAAAACACATGATTAGTCTTGTGTGTTTTAGGACTTTATGTATTTTTTGTGGGTTTTGTTTGGTTTAGATGTTTTTATTTTATTTTTTGTTTTAGATGGATGTTGTTTGGTTTAGATGTTTTTTTTTTTAATTTAGTTTTATATGGATTTTGTTTGTTTTAATTTTTTTGATAATTTGGAAATTTTTTTTTTTTTTTTTTTTTTGTCAAAAAACACTTAGAATATGTTTTTTTATGTTACATTGAAATAGATTTTAAGTTAGTTTCACAAAAAAAAAAAAATAATACAAGTTTTGTATTCCGACCATCCATTTATGCAGGCTTCCAACCATGAGCTTTAGGATCATGGCATCGGTACCAAAAATCGGCGATAGGAGGTATTGGACAATTGTTGTTCAAGACAACATGCACGAAGTGACAGTTGTCGACGAATGTCATTCCATGCTCTTGTCTCTCTCTAAAAAGCATCGGATCGCTCGATAGAGGAAGGAATGTGAGACAGTGATAGTTGGATAAGTAGACAAGCACAATATTGTATGTTGAAGCAATTACATGACCCGTATTTGGAAAAGACATCCAATGGTCAAGCGTGGCAGGATCATCCTAGTTACTCACAATAGTTTGCATGGTTATAACGGTTTCTTCGCCATGGTGCATGTCCGCGTAAATGAAAAAATTAGCAGTCAACTCCCGTAGCATGTCATCTCGTACTCGACCCCATTCAACTTCCCCAAATCCCATCATAGAGGTAACTGTCCGAAATCCACAGTGGCCATCTGAACCGACATTGATGATTTCTCCAACATGCATACGAAATCGTGGATGGATCGTCTCAATATACTTATTCTTGCCGATCAAATCTGGTGGCAATCCTACATTTAACTCTTCAAATAATTGTTTGAATGACTCTTGCGTCGGTATAGTGTTTTTCCCTGACTCTTGAGTTGGTATAATGCTAATAGAATCATTCGAGGGCACTTTAAATCTCTTCAGTACGTACAAGTTTCTTGAAAGGTATAAGCTGGAGTATATTAACATGAATTACTTAGCACAATTATAAAATGCAACAACAATAATGAAATGAGACGATAATAGCGACATTTACCTTTAGAGAACAACTAGCTTGCGTCGATTTTTTTTCTTTGGCTCCAAATACTCAAAATGTGATTTGTCACGAGTGCTTGATTTGTCTTTCTTATTTTTCGCCGGTCGACCTTTGCTAACAACTTTTTCACTTTGCTCCGTAAGGTTAGTCTTCTCTGGGTGGGTAAAACGTCTCAAATGGTTGCGCAATTGAGTCTTTGCATCAAGATCGGCAGATTCAAAGAGCTTCTGGTATTCTGATAATTCTTAGTCGATGGTTGGTAGAATGACTTCGTCTGTGGTCGCGACGGTCTCCATGCTCATGTGTTTCCAGTACGAGCCTATTAACTCAAGTGGGATAGGACATTTGTTCACAACAACATATTCATGAAGGTCATGGCAACATGGTAGACCGTGAGTTGTTCGGATGGCGCAACTACAACCCATATCACTCGGTTGCAATAGTTGCTCATTGTCCACCTCAACTTTCAGTTGTTCCAGAGCGAATTTTGAGATACTTCCATGAAGCTCATTGTATATCAACGTTTTGAAAGTATGTTCGTAAGTATTTTTACTTACTTCAAAAGAAGCTTTGGTATCATTGTGTTGTTCGAGAATTTGGTTGTGGACTTTCGTATACAAATCCACAAAGGTGCCAGTTGAATTACGCACATCCGTTTTCATTCGTCCGTGTGCCCCTCCACTCTACTAGAAGTGTACGTTCCAAAATGAGTACACTTATTTATCCACACCGATGCAAGTCTCTCCTTATACGAATCCAACCATGAATTAGCTACATGTGCTATAGCCGTCGCATAACCAACAAATGTTCTTTTCATTGACTCCCAATCCTCATTGAACTTCTCTATAGTATTTCTTTCAATAAGAGTCGAAAAAGCCGACTGAAATTGCTTCCACTTGGTATTGTCATTTGTGAACATTTTCTTACAATTGACCAATGTATGTTCACATGCCACCGACATAGCAAGTGATGACTCGATGGATACACATTGGCTACTGCTTTGTCATGGCCTCCATCAAACAACGCAACGCCCATTTGTCATGGCCTCCATCAAACAACGCAACGCCCATTTGAAAATTTCCGTCTTTTCGTGATCCAAGTATGCAAAGGCAATGGAGAACGTCATGTTGATACAAGTAAAACCCATAATCTCAAGAAATGGGAGTCCGTAACGATTGGTTTTGTACGTGCAATCCATGACAAATACGTACGGATACGACTGTGCCAACTTAATGCATTTCGGGTGGATCCATAACAAGTCGGTAATCTCATTAAACTTGTTCGATCTATGGTACGAGAGGTATTCATCTTCTTTCAACTTGGCGAACAATAGTTGCAATTGAGATCTCCCAGATAATTCATTGAAATTTAACTGTTGGATAGTATTGTAAACTGTCTTCATACCAATTACAGTAGATGGGTCATTTTGCTTCAATAATCTTAGAATTGCCCTTGGTTTCACCATTGCTTTCTTCAAAGTGTGAACAAGTGAAGTCTCCTCCTTTGATTATCTTCCGGCATAAGAATGTCCGTGCAAGTTTTCAAACAAGTTGTGGTTGTGAATACCACTATGAACATCCAATTTACACTCAACATTTTCATCATCCTTGTGTTCTTTTGTCCCCTTCAATTTAAACAGACAATTGCATTTCTTTGAACCGGTGCTCGTCTTTCCCGGTCTTTGATCATCTTCACCGGGTACCTTCTTGCCAGCATAAAGGCCCTCACGCTCACAACAAACAATCACATACGGTGTCCTACGTCCTCTATTCCCGTCACTCGAACCCGCGATCATTAACACCATTCCAATTCTTTTACATACTTCACGAACCCATGCCAATAAAGCTTCTTTTGTTGGGAATTTTTCTGACGTGGTAAATAAATGGGTGCAATCGATCTACATAAAAGTGGAGAGAAGATTAGACAAGTAAATTTGTAACAGAAAAAAATCGACACTTAAGTGTCGAATTTTGAACTAATTTTCGATATTATGTTGTCGAAAATTAGTACAACAATCGACACTTAAGTGTCGAAAATAATGGACAAATTCGACACTTAAGTGTCGAAAATAGTGGACAAATTCGACACTTAAGTGTCGAAATATGACTTTATATAATAATTGATATTATATGTTTTCGACGAGTAACTGTCGAATTTGTCCACTATTTGTCCACCATGTTTCAAAATCAGAATTTTAGTCCTGTAAGTTATAAAAGTTGAGAATTTTGGTCATATGACCTGCTATAACAGATAATGTGATGGTTGGTTGAATGAGTTGACATTTAAAATATAAAAGTAAATAGATTAAAAATAAATTAGGTGATGTGGCTAATGAGTTGGACAATTTTGAAGGGAAATAAAATATACCATCAAATTATTTTTTTTATTTGATGAATGAAATAAGCATTTTCGTAGTAACTATTTTTAATTAATATTTCATAGTTCTCAATTGATAAAAATAGTAATTAACTATATTTTATTACTCGTTATGGATATTTGTTACTCTTGGTTTGATAATGTATTTTATGTTTGGAGGCTCTATAATACTTTTTTGGTAAATTTAATTTAATAGAGTTTTTAATATATTTTATAATATTTTGGTTAATTCGTAAATGTGTATTTGATTTCTTATACTAATTATGATTGTGCATGTTATTTAACTTAACAACAAAGTTTAATAAAATATGTTTTTTTTTCGATTATATGTTGAATTTGATTGTTGGTTCAATTTCATTGTAATCACTAAGTACGGATTTGTGAAAAAATGAAATATTTAGATAAATATAAATTTAATTACTATTTTTATCAAATAAAAACTAAAAAATATTAATTAAACATTAGTTAGTCTTATTTCCTTCATAAAAATATAGTTGTAGATTTTATTCAATGGGTTTATTGTGGTTCTTTATTGCATATATAACAAAAAAATTAAATATATAATTAATAATTAATATGTTAAAATTTCGTCATTATTTGGGTGAATTTGACATTGAGGATCATTTTTTTCTCAAAAAACATCCAACTCATTAGCCACATCACCTAATTTATTTTTATATTTTAAATGCCAACTCATTCAACCAACCATCACATTAATACATGTTATAGCAGGTCATAGGACCAAAATTCTCAACTTTTGTAACTTACATGACTAAAATTCTGAATTTAAAACATGGTGGACTAGAACTCTCAACTTGTAAATTTACAGGACTAAAAAACTCATTTTTCCAAACTTTAAATATGTTTTTAGAAAAATAAATAAGTTTTTTAAGTATTATTTGCACTGTTTTTTAAAAACAAATTAATTATTTTAAAGTTACTACTAAGAATTGGCCGATTCTACTAGTTAGAATCGAAAACCGAACCGTAACCGAATTGTAAAGAAGCGGAAATATTCGGTGCGGTTCCGATTCCTCCAAAATCGAACCCGGAACCGGCGGTTTGGAATCGAAACGGAACCGAACAGAACCGAACCGTGGTCATGTCTAATCCCTAGCATGCATGCACGAATACTAATGTTAGTAAAATTATTAATTTAAGTATAGAAGGGGTAAATGAATGATGACATTGACAATTCCAAAGCGTTTTAGGAGATGAGGTCTGATACATATATTATTGTCCTAGCTACATTTTCCCATCCATAGACTGTGTCCTAAGTCCCAAACCCCACTCATTGCATGTAGTTAACCAAGACACACTCTCAACGTAAACAAACCCTAACTTTTGCCTTTCCATATTCTGCAGGTTACATTTCCTAAGCTCTTCTTTTTTTTTTCTTTTTCTTTATTTATTTATTTTTCATAGTTATGATCAAAGATTACCAGTATGGTTTCCCCATTAGCTGCTACCCAGTAATTAATCCAAAAATATCCCCAGAAAAAAAAAAGAAAAAGAAAATGTCGACAAAGAAAAACCTTAAAAAAATTCTAGGGTTGGACGTTGAATATGAACTTGATTCTTCATCTGAGCTGTCGGAAGAAGATGAAGAAGAGGGCTCTATGCTGAAGAAGATGAAGACAGAGGATAAAATTCCAGGCTTTATTGACTATGTTTTCTCTTGGTCAATTGCTGATATATTGAACACAGATCTTTACAAGGATAAGGTGGTTTCTTCAATATCTATATTAATAATTAATATTAATTCTTACATCCTTAATTTTTCCAAATTATTTGACTATGGTCTATGTGTGTGTATATATATATATATATATTATTGGCAGGTGAATCCAATTCCAGACACATTCTCATCATCAGTTAATTATTTGGAGTCATTCGTCAACCCTCTTCTCGAAGAAACGCACGCCGACTTACGCTCCAATATGCTGAGTGTGTACTCTGCACCTGTAAGCGAAATATGCGGTGTCCAGACAAGGGGGATACCAGCACTTTCAGACAACTTATCATATTCAATAGCGTTGAATAATAATCGAAGGAATAATTACGAACCGGGGCATGGCGATTTAATTGCGATAACGGATGTGAGACCGAATTGCATTGATGATTTGAACAGGCCTAGAATATCTTATGTTCTTGGTTTAGTCGAAGGGACAAAGGAAAAAGTATCGAATATGATTCCGATTCTGTCGTCGAAAACTATTGCATTCGACCGAGAAAGAGACACACTCTTTGCTGTGTTCCTTACAAACTTGACAACAAACAGGCAGATATGGAATGCATTGCATCACGGTGGACAAGGAAATACAGACATCATTAATTCCGTTCTTAAAATCGATCCATTAGCTGTAAGAGTTATAAGAGTTATATATATATATATACTCCCTCAATAACTGTCTCTTCTTAAAAATATTTTTAAGAAGAGAGTTATAAGAGTTATATATATATATATATATATATACTCCCTCAATAACTGTCTTTTCTTAAAAATATTTTTGTTCCAAATTATCTGTCGCAATAGATTTCCAATACTGCATTAAATCTGTATTTTTCCTGTTTTAACATTATTAATGCATCTCTATCCATTAATTTTCACTTATAAACTATTAAATGCTAAAGGTTGTTTTAGTCATTTTTATGTGATTTTACTAAAATCAAGCTACATTTATTGAAATTCTTAATCTTTGTGAAAAGTGAAAAGAGACACTTATTTAGGAACGGAGGGAGTATATATCACTAGAGATTCGGTTTTTTTTTTGTGTGTGTGTGTGTGTGTGTGTGTATGCTACATTTGAACTGTGAATATCTTAATTATTGTCCCTTTTATTGTATGGTGTGAAGGTTGAAGAGGAGTGTAGTCTTTGCTCGTCTACGGAGAACGAGAGGGTTAATCGTTCAAAGGCAAGAAAAGTAATTGAGACCCTCGGGCTTAATCGATCCCAAGAAACGGCCGTTTTGAATTGCGTTGCGTTAAAAGAATGTGTCCATGGAAGTAGGGTGAAGCTGATATGGGGCCCACCTGGAACCGGAAAAACGAAAACGGTGGCTTCGTTACTGTACACGCTTTTGCAAATGAAGTGCAGGACACTGATTTGTGCTCCGACTAACGTCGCTGTAACAGGAGTGGCAAAGCGGTTGATGAGTTGTTTAACTAGTGGCAAATTGGAGAATAATATAACTTACGGGCTGGGCGATATAGTTTTGTTCGGAAACATGAAGAGAATGGAGATTGTCGGGCACAAAGATTTGCACGATGTATTCCTTGAAAATCGTATTTCGGTATTAGCTCAATGTTTCGCCCCACACTCTGGCTGGAAAGGTAGTGCATGCGAGATGACGAGCCTACTTGAAAACCCTAAACGCGAGTACAATCATTACTTGGGAAATCCATACGAGATGAACGAACACGACTTTCCGTTGGCATTCGAGGACTTCTTTAGGGAGAAGTTATTCGTACTCGGGAAGCAGTTGGCCTTTTGTATAACAGGGTTGTACACTCATTTGCCTACTCGGTTTCTTCCTTTGGAAGTAGTGAAGGAAATGGTTAGAGTTCTCGATAAGCTACAATCACTCGAAACTTTACTGCAGAGTGTCAGTAAAGAGTGGTTACAGCGAGCATTGATTGATAAGGGAGAAGAGAGAGGTTTGATTAACCGAAAGGAAGAGAGTTTCGATAGTTTAATGATACGTAGCATCAAATTGCAGTGCCTGGAAGAATTGAAAAGCATCCGTGAAACTTTCTCGGAGCCGAATTTTAAGGAATCTCGTGGAATCAGGAACTTTTGCTTGTCGAATGCATGCTTGATTTTTTGCACTGCTTCAAGCTCAGGTAAGTTGCACGCACGGGAAATGACGGTACCGTTAGAAATGGTGATAATAGACGAAGCAGCACAGCTTAAGGAATGCGAGTCGACTCTTCCATTACAGATACCTGGTCTTCGCCATGCTGTACTTGTCGGCGATGAGAAACAACTCCCTGCTATGGTTACAAGCAAGGTTTTAGTAATCGAATTTTAAATTATTATTTAATTATCAATACTTGAGAAGTTTTATTGAATATATTAATTTTTGTTCGGTATTGACGTAGATATGTGAGAAAGCTGGATTCGGGAGGAGTTTATTCGAGAGGCTTGTGAAGTTAGGACACAGCAAACACCTTCTCAATATTCAGTACCGAATGCATCCTTCCATTAGTTTGTTTCCGAATAACGAGTTTTACGGAAAACAAATTACCGATGGCCCAAATGTTATAGAAAGAGCCTACGAAAAAGGATTCCTCGACGAAAAAATATACAGCCCGTTTTCTTTCATAAATATAACAAATGGGAAAGAGGAGTTCGATAACCGGCATAGTCGGAGGAATATGGTGGAGGTCTCTGTGGTTACGGAGATAGTGTCCAAGCTCTATAAAGGTATATATTCTTATTAATTCTTAATCATTAGTACTCTATTTTTATTTTATTTTTTATTTTTAATTAATTATATTAATCGTTTTGTAGAATGTATGAAGTCGAAGAAAAGGGTCCGTGTTGGTTGCATATCGCCATACAAAGCACAAGTATTCGCAATTCAAGAATCACTTGGAAATTCTAATTACAGCACCGATGCAAATGATTTATTTTCGGTAAACGTGCGGTCTGTCGATGGTTTCCAAGGTGGTGAAGAAGATGTGATTATTATTTCTACCGTTCGTTGCAATGGGAGTGGATCCCTCTGTTTTCTCGATAATCGTCAAAGGGCCAACGTAGCTTTGACTAGAGCAAGGTAGCATCAATTCGTACATTATTAATAATTAATATAGAATTTTTCTAGTACCATGATCAAACACGCTGAAATACATTAATAATTTAATGATACAGGTACTGTCTTTGGATATTGGGTGACGGCAAAACTTTGTTGAACAGCCGCTCGGTTTGGCAAAAGTTAGTCACTGATGCTAAAAAACGGGGCTGTTTTTATAATGTGTACGAGGATAAAAACTTGTCACTCGCTGTGACCAACGCTCTAATTCGACTTCGGCAGTTCAATTCCTTGTTTAGTACGGATTCTATACTGTTCAAAGTGTCTAACTGGAAGGTATTATATTTTACGATTGCTTAGTGACTAATCAACGTAGCATTAGTGACAATATATGTTTTGTCACTAATACTTCCAATTTGTTGTCACTATATATATTTTGAGACACGCCTGTAGCGAACAACATAATGACAAAAATGATTTGCGTTTTGATAATATCGGTGTTGTCGCTAAAATGATTATTTCTTGTAGTGATCACTTGTTTGGATGGTTATTGAAAATCAATAATGTCAAATTACGTGATCTTGTACTAATTTGTTCTGTATAGGTTTGCTTCAGTCCCCAATTCCACGAGTCTATTACCAGAATACATGACGTGGAAATGCAGAGAGAGGTGGTTTCTATACTTGTGAAGCTTTCGAGCGGGTGGCGTCGTCAGCAGAATAAAGACAAAAACGCCCCTAATTCCAACATGAATATTGAAGGAGGAGGAGGCTATTCTCCGTTATTGGAATTGTATGATGTAAAGCGGCCAATAATACTCGTTTGGACTACCGAAACTGTAATCGAAAATTCGACAGAAATGCAAGTTATCAAAGTTTTGGATATCTTGCCTCGGTCGAAGATATCTGAACTGGCAAGGAGATTTGATCGTGTGGTGGATAGCTACACTAGAAATCAAATGAGTCGTTGTCGATGCAAGCAAATTCAAGAGTAATTAATTAGCTTTCTATCTCACAATATCAATTGCCTTTGTTTTCGAAATTACTAATTATTAAGTAATGGAGTGCATGTTTAATTTGCTTATTTGATGATATAATGAACAGGGGTTTGGTGGTTCCGATGACATGGCCAGTTGACCACGGCAAGGGTCAAAGTGATGAGCTGGCATCAAGAAGCTTAAGACGTAATCTTGGCCCCACAGCTTCCGCAACAAGGTATATATATCTATGCACACTATTTTGATTATTGATTACCGAGTACGTGTTTTCTTCAAATTAATCGATGAATTAATATATATTGATCGAGATAATTGTGATTAGCAGAAGAAATGAAGAATCATTATTGTTAATTCTGATTAATTACGACAATGATTTGATTCCTCCGTTTTACTAATTTTGATTTTCGATTCCCGATGACAGAAAATATCGTGGGGTAGAACTGTAGAAGAAACAAAGGAACCGAAGTAGCAACAAACAGATGGAGCTAGGTGCTAGCGAAGTGTGTAGGGTGAAGTTTGAACCAAATATATTATCTTGTTTTTTTGTACGCTCTACGTAGTTTTGATGGACTAATATAATGACCTATTGCATGCATGTACTGACGTTTTACGTTGAATATTTTAATATGCAGTGCTACTTTATATATATATATATATATATATATATATATATATATATATATATATATATATATATATATATATATATATATATATATATATATATACTACAAGAAAAAAGACTTTCAACAACACATATTTAACAACGTCCATGAAAAGTGTGTTGTGATTTTATATATTTAACAACATGCTTTTAATGCATGTTGTTATTAGTGAATAGTGGATATATTTGACAACATTCTAAATCAGCATGTTGTTAAATATACATATTACAAGATGCGCTCACGAGTTGTTAAATTATTCAATGTTCCACCAGTACTACAAGATGATGTGCGTGTTGTAAATATTTATTACATACGACAAGATACCATTGCATCTTGTAAATTTGTTCAATTTTTACTAGCCACAAGTTAAGGATTGTCATTATAATAATAGATATTAAAATATCACTATAACATAATATATATTTAAATAATTAAAAATATATAAATATATATATATAAAAAAACAAAATATATAAATATAAATATAATAAGCATACGGAGTGTATGTGCTGTGCTGGCTTATCAATTAAAAACTATTAATTGAGTCTTTTGCTATGTATATGATTTCTCCATCGAACGACTCCATCGAAGAACTACCGTCGTTCTCTTCTCTATCAACGGTTGTCGGCGAAAAGTTCACCACCACCGTAGAGTAATCGTTGCTCTCTATATTACGTCCTATTGAAAAATTCTCCTGATTTCTCTTCTCTTTCCATCAGCTACCGTCGCCGGCAAGAACATCACCACTGCACAGGTAAATTGGGGTTTTTGTTTGAATACCCTAAATTGGGGTTTTTGCTTGAATACCCTAAATTGGGTTCTTCTGTTTGTTTGTTTTTCTCACGAGGAGTCTTCTGTTTGTTTGTTTTTTTTTTTTTTTAATTTTTTTTTTTTTTTTATTTAGGGCTCTTTTATGTTGGGAATGAAATTAGGTTTTCTATGAGTAATTAAGTGCCCGACTGTTGTTTTGAAATCATATTTCTATAATAGATCTGTAATTTATTGATTATTTAAATTATATGTATGTCGATTTCGTTTCATTGAAGAGCCGCATATTCTTGTGGTGTGACACATTGAAGAGAGACATTCTCTCTTCGAGAACCATGAGCAAGGCAAGGATGCAAGTTTTTCTATGTAAGGTCTCTATGTCTCTCGTTTTTGTTGGTATTCTCTAAATTGGTTTTGTTCTTAAAATTGAATTTCGTATTTGTATAATTTTATTTCTTAAATTTCTTTAGGTTTCGTAAATGTTCATTATTCTAAGCGCATTCGCATATGTTGTTGTCCTTCATCGTCCATTTTTTTTTGTCTCCATCTTTTAATAGTGTTTTGCCTCAATCTTCTAATAGTTTTCCAGACTAATGTAAAGATTACCGGCTCTGGCTCTGTTTGTTTTGCAGTAACTTAATTTTACTGATACCTTTTAGCATATATATGCAGAAGAGTACCTCTCTCAATCCACTTAGGTATGTAATTCTTTATATTGTTTTTTGTCTTTTGTAATGGAGGAAATGGCTGGTTATGTCAAGTTAGATTGCAGATAGAAGACGAGTTGATCCAGTAACCAGAACAAGTTGTTGATACTTAGTTTGCTCAGTATTAAATAACATGTGATTTCTAGATGAATAATATATTAGCAGTTTGGTGGGATTTGTTGTTGGAGATAAATTACTATTACTGACTTTTTTTTGTTTAAATTTTTCTTCAAGTTCCTTTTATACATCAAAGAAGAAGATGTGATGTTATACAAGTAAGATTCCCTAAACCACTTTTGCTACTTTATGATGACTCACAAAAGAGAAGATATTTTGTTTTTCAGGAATATCCTAGGATTTTAGGACTTGGGCAAACATAAACTAGCAAACTAACAAGTCTTGGTAATAATTTGTCTCATTCATGGTAGAGAGGTTGGCATCAAATGTGTTGATCCGGCTTGCTTTGACTATTGTTATGTGCTCATTTTAGTAGCTTTTCTTTTCCTATAATCCACAGTTTCATACTTTAATCAGTCTGGAGTATTGGGCTTTCGAGATTCTTGTTTTATTACCGGGATTGAAGCCGAACTAAAAAATTACTACTTCAGTTATAGCAATGTGGTAAGTGTTATAGTACATGAACTTTTACTCTTCAATCAAACATAAGTCTATTCATATGTGTATAAAGCTTTTAATCATTTATTTCTGAAATTCTATATTCAGGGTGAATACAGAAACCATCTCGTACACGATTGCATATGGTCTAAGTTCAGCAGCTAAGTGACGACACAAGATAAGAACATTCTCTCTCTCTCCCTTTATTTGTTTGTGAATTCGTCTTATTATTTTTCATTTTCTCTTGTAGTACAACATTGTTGAAGGAGTTAGCAAAATATCCTAAGCTTTTTATTCAGGAAAGAGAGGTTGGCATCAATGTCGTGCGAGCTCTGTTATATTTTGCTTCATCGAACAAAATGTACATTGATTTACTTGTTTTTTGATCTTTTTTTTCGGTTGTGAAAGGTTGACAGTAATGTTAATGTAGATGAGTTTATTACTCTTGAGAATGATGGAAAGATTTTTTGTCATTGGATAATAATTATTTTAATGAAATGATATTTTTTCTATTTTTATGGATGGTTATTATTGAATTATTGTATTTCTAACAAATTAGCGGAAAATATTGAATTTCTTTTTTTTTTGAGAAAGTAAGTAAAAACTACAACATACATATAAATGATGTTAAAACTCTATTGCAAGACGCCCTGGTGTGCGGTCGTAAAACAAGCCACAACATGCATATGAATGCTGTGAATGCCATAGCGCAACATACATTGCATATTGTTGTAATGTAAACGACAACGCTTCTTACAACGTACATTGCACGTTGTTATTACGCAATGACTTTTAACAACATGTTGGTCCACAACGTGCGCGTGTACGTTGTGGAAATAGTTTGACAACGTCAGCGCATGT
>NW_012193676.1:1784711-1817844 GCF_000504015.1 Erythranthe guttata
TTCAGCCCAACGGTACTGAACTGACCCCCATCAGTGTCCAAAATAAAATATGGATACGCGTTTTGCTTACTTCGTTAAGTTCGCCCTAATTAGAGCTATAATCAAGCGTCGAGTTAAAACTTGGCTTTGAGCATTCAAATTCAAATGACTGAAAATTTTAGCTCTCAACTTTTGTTTCAATTTTTTTTTCTTTTTTCGGTAAATATTAAGAAAATAAAAAATAATTGGACTTTCTTTGATATTTCGTATCCTAATAACATGTTGAGTCAACCCGCAACTATTATGTTATCATGACTTACTTTGCCTTTTAGACATGTTTTTTATTAGACATAGGAACTCAAAAGGCAAATTAAGGCTCAACCCTTTCAAGACCCAATAATCCAATTGGATTTCATTAGATTATATAATTTTATCTTAGCTAATCAACCAAACAACGTCTAGAAAGAGTAAATTTTCGAAGTCAAAATTTCATAGTTTTCAAATTATCCCATAAATGTGAAGACATGCAATATCGATTAGATGTGTTACAATAGTTATGCGAGTCTACTGTCGATATATCTAATTGTTACCGCCGGCTTCGGTTCCGGTTAATTCTTCTCATCCCACCGTATTTTCTGTTGAATAGAAAATGATCAAAATAAGTTATAAAATCGGCAAATCAAATATATGTCCTCACAATAATGATTCTTCTGATCATTGTCACTATGAATTCATAAATATATAGTTGAAGAAAGCATATACCTCGTTTTGGGCGACAATCTAGGCTCGTTATCGCTCAAACTGATCGACGCTAGCTGATTTGCCAGCTCATTACTACCGTAATTCGTTCTTTCATTTGCACGTTCGATCGGCCACGTCACCGGTACCATCAAACCCCTGCATCATTTAATTAACCAACACTTTACGAATTCGCCAAAAGCCACGAATATAACTAATTAATAACAAGGCTATTGATATATTTCTGAGAAAGAAAACTTACTTTTCAATTTGCTTGCACAGAAAACGGCTCGTTTGATTCATAGTGTAGTTCCCCACCACAGCATCGAATTTCTTTGCCAGCTGTTCGATTTCCGACTGAGGCAAGATATCCAATACTTTGATAACTTGTGTTTCTACCGAATTGTTTTGCCTCGTTGTTTCAATAGTCCATGCAAGTATTATCGTCCCCTTCACATCATACAATTCGAGTAGCCGAGAAATGGAACTAGGGGCAATTTCGTCTTTCTTCTCCTGCTGTCGCCACCCGTTTGAAAGCTTCACCAGTACAGAAGCTACTTCATTGTGAATTTCCATGTCTTTGAGTCTCAAAATAGACTCATGGAATTTCGCACTGAAGCAAACCTATATATACAGTCGATAAATTAATAACCTCGCTTAAATAATAGATTTTTTTCAGCCCCGACTCGTTGAAAACGTATATGAAATTATTATTTCGATAATTTAATATTTCGCTAAACTAATAGAATTTTACTGGTCCCGACTGTATTAATTTATACATGTTTAACTATATATGTATACACTGACAACATACTACAAGAAATTTATCTGAAGCAACGGTTTTTTTTTTTTTTTTGCGTAAATTGAGCCGATTAAATGAGAGGAACAACATATATACCTTCCATATAGCCAACTTGAACAGTGTAGAGTCCGTAGTGAACAAGTAATTCGTTTGTCGACGCTGAATCAGCGAGTTGCTCACCGTCAGTGATAAGTTCTTATCCTCGTCTGCATTGTAAAAGCAGCCCCGTTTTTTCGCTTCCATTACTAACTTTTGCCAAACCGAACCGCTGTTCAACAAAGTCGCTCCGTTTCCCAATATCCAAAGACAGTACCTGTTATATATTATAGCAGCGCCACAAAATAATCATCGTCGTATAAATAATGTAATTGGTAACAAAATATTATAATTAATGTAGAAAATTAAAGTAACCTTGCTCTAGTTAAAGCTACATTGGCTCTTTGGCGATTATCGAGAAAACCAACGGATCCATTCCCATTGCACCTAACGGTAGAAATAATAATCACATCTTCTTCACCACCTTGAAAACCATCGACAGAACGCACGTTTACCGAGAACAAGTCTTTCGCGTCAGTGCTATAAGTCTTGCCAAGTGATTCTAGAATTGCAAAGACTTGAGCTTTGTACGGCGATATACAACCGACACGGACCCTTTTCTTCGACTTCATACATTCTACAAAACAACGTAATTATTACAACGAAATATTAGTGATCTCGAATAATAAATGCGAAAAGCCCAAATCGAAATATTAATGATAAGAATACCTTTGTAGAGTTTCGAGACTATCTCAGAAACAAAAGAGACCTCCACAATATTCCTCCGACTATGCCGGTTATCGAACTCCTCTTTCCCATCGGTTATATTTATGAAAGAAAACGAGCCGTACATTTTTTCTTCGAGGAATCTTTTTTCGTAGGATCCTTCTAATGCTTTCTGCCATCACTTATTCGGTTTCCGTAAAACTCCTTATTCGGAAACAAACTAATGGAAGGGTGCATTCGATACTGAATATTGAGAAGGTGTTTGTTGTGTCCTAACATCACAAGCCTCTCGAACAAACTCCTCCCGAATCCAGCTTTCTCACAAATCTGTTAATACAGAACAAAAATATTAAAAAACTTGTCGATTATCGATAATCGAAGAAAAATTTAAAAAATTTAAATCGGACCTTGCTTATAACCATAGCAGGGAGCTGTTTCTCATCGCCGACAAGTACAGCATGGCGAAGACCAGGTAGTTGCAACGGAATCGACGACTCGCATTCCTTAAGCTGTGCAGCTTCGTCTATTATCACCATTTCCAACGGCGCCATTCCTTCCGTGTGTAATTTCGCGGAGCTCGAAACAGTGCAAAAGATTAAGCACGCGTGTATCAGACAGAAGTTCCGAATTCCATATTCTTCGATAAAATTTGGGAGTCGGAAAGTTCGACCAAGGAGTTTCAAAGCTTCCAGGCACTCGAACGTTTCTTCGTTTCCGATCAAAGATCGATTTAAGCACCCTTGTTTGGTGACGTCAACTCTACGCAGAAAATCTTGAAGTGATTGTAGCATATCAAGAACTCGAATCATGTCGGTTACTACATCCAAAGGTAGAAACATAGTCGGCAAATGTGTGTACAGCCCTGTCGTACAAAAGACTAGCTTCTCCGCCAGAATAAAGAATCTCTTTCTAAAGAACTCCTCGAATGTCAACGGAATATCCACTTTACCTCCATCGCACTTCGATTTGCCTTTTTCTTGTGAAGACACTTTTTCTTTCGATTTTTTCTTCTTGTTTTCCTTTTTATTTTGAATGACTAACTTCTTCAAGAAACTCCTTTTCGAAGATTCTTTGAGAGTTTCGCTCTCATCCATTTTTTCCTCGTTATTCTTCTCCGATTCATCGTCGTCGGTATCGTTGTCGTCTTCGTTTTGCTCCTTTAGTTGTTCCAAATAACTTTGGTATTTGCTTTGAGGGTCTTCAAGTAGTGACATCATCTGATCTAGACAACCTTTCCAACCAGTTAACGGAGCAAAACAATGAGCCAATACAGAAACACGATTTTCAAGAAACACGTCTTGTAAATCTTCGTGCTCGACGATCTTCATTCGCTCACCGTTTCCGAACAGAACTATATCGCCTAACCCGTAAGTATCGTACTTCAATGTACCACTAAGACAACTCATTAACCGTTTCGCGACACCAATCACGGCAACATTAGTCGGAGCACAAGTGAGTGTCCTGCATTTCATTTTCAAAAGTGTGAATACTAACGAAGCCACCGTTTTCGTTTTTCCGGTTCCGGGCGGGCCCCATATCAGCTTCACACTATTTTCATGATGACATTCAGTCAACGCAACGCAATTCGTAACAGCAGCTTTTTGCGAATCATCGAGCTCAAACGAGTTGATAACTTTTCTCGACAATAACTGATTAGTGCTCTCGGTTTTGGTAGAGTTGCAAAGAGTACAACTCTCTTCTACCTGCACATAATCATACAATGTGAATTACACGAACTTCACAACGTTCAATAAATCTCCGGTAATAAGGTGGTGCTTGCAAAATCTTATTTAAAAGCAAAAGTTAGTGATCGTGAGTTAAGTTGGGATTAAGTGCTTTTTTTTTTAAAGTTGGAGGTGTTTGGAAATTAGTTGGAAAATCAACTAAAATATAAAAAAAAAACAGGTACACGGGTGCTTTTAAAATTACAGCTTAAAGAAACTTATTTTAAGAAAAGCAAAAGCTTTACAAACACCTAAAAACTAATTATGGTGGTGTTTGCAAAAGCTTATTTAAAAGCATAAGTTAGTGATTGTGAGTTAAGTTATTATTAAGTGCTTAATTCTAAAAGTTGGGAGTGTGTGCAAAAAACATGGAAAATCAATTTAAATAGAAAAAACAGGTACATGAGTGCTTTTAAAACTATAGCTTAAAACAGCTTATTTTAAGAGAAGCAAAAGCGAAAGTCAGTTTTGCAAACACCTAAAAACAGATTATGAGAGAAAAAAAAGCTTACAATCTATTTTTAAAGCTTTTGCAAAGACCGCCTAAATCGAACTTACAGATGGATTGATATCAAGAACAGAGTTGATGATGTTCATATTTCCACCTCCTTTGCCAGGATGCAAAGCATTCCATATCCGTATGTTCGTCGTCAAGTTCGTAAGATACACGGCGAAGAGTTTATTTCCACTTTTGCCCTTTGCCTTATCTCCTTTCTCAAAGTCAATAGGTTTGGAAGATAGGATTGTAATAATCAAGCCTTCATCTTTCATGCCTCGAACTAAAGCAACTAGATAAGATCTCTTCGGCGGCCTATTCAAATCGTCAATGCACTTCGGCCTCACGTCGGTCAACGCGATTAAATCGCCGGACTCCGGTTCGTATTTCCCGGTATTATTAATCTTGTCGCCATTTTCCGGTCTTTTCAAAATAAGCGAGTAGAGTAAATTCTTCGGAAGCTCAAACTTTTTACATTTTTTCACATCGTATATTTCGCAATAAGGCGCGGAGTGCACACTCGTCATATTGGAGCGGAGGTCGGCGTGTGTTTCTTCGATAAGCGGGAAGACGAATGAATTCAAGTAACCGTCTGACGACGAGAATCTGTCTGGAATTCGATTAACCTGCCAAAATAAAAATGTTTAAAAACAACAAAAGTAAAACATTTGGAGATATATTATAAGAATGCATGCAAGAATTAATTATATTATTATTAGTAGATTCAAGAAACCTTATTTGTGTAAAGATCTTTGTTCATAATATGAGAAATGGACCAAGAGAAAATCAAATCAATAAACCCTTGAGATTTTTTATCTTCTTCTTCCTTCTTCATCTTCTTCATGGTAGAACTCATCATCATCATCATCATCTTTTCTTGCTACTTTATTTTAATTTAATTTCTTCCCCCTGAACAAGATTCAGCATATACAAAAATTAATATTTATTTCCAAAAAAAAAAAAAAAAAAAAAACATGACTTTACAGAAGAAATCCAGAAAGAAAAAACTTTTGAATAAAATGATGCATCCGTACCAAAGTTGAAACAAAAGATAGTATCTTTACTTAGTATGGTGTACATGCAATGCAAGAACAAAAGGAGTTCTTTATTGACAGTGGATATTTTTGCATTATTATTATTATTATTATTATTATTATTATTATTATGTAGAAAAGTGAGAAAGTTTGGGAAAGCTAACAGGCGGGGGAATATGGAAAGTCACTTTCATTATTATTATATTATCGGGAGTTGAAAGTTGAAACTGCAAATTTTTTCACCTTTAATTTTCCCACTAAACATTCTCAACGGTAATTTGCATCGACCCTCCCTCAACTTTGGTCTTTTGTCAACCACACCCCAAACATTTATAATCTTTCGGCATGTGCACCCGCCCTCCATCAATGTTAATGTTCATATATAGTCCGTTAGTCTTGGGAGCAAAATACACATACCGACTCACTCTCGATGCTATCTCTTTCATCGTTAGTGACTCTTGCCTCGTGCATTGGACTGCTAAGGTGGTAATCGAAGAAATCAAAAAGTTCAGTGGATTATGGCCGAAATGGCGCTTTAAATATGTTAGCCGTAATTCAAATTTTGTTGCCCATTCTCTTGCTAAATGGGCTTGTTGCTCTAATTGGGATGGGATTGTTCCTCCTGATCTTATCCCCTGGTTTGTTTTGGTGATGGGGGACACCCTCTTGTAGACTCGTTTATTTCTTGTCCTTAATTTATTTCTTACTTATCAAAAAAAAATAAAAAAATACACATACCGACTTTGGTATTTTGGCAATTATTCACAAGAATTGGTGCCGGTTTACCCTTAATTGCTCTTTTCTTAAATATTCTTAAATACCGAAAATGATATGATTATTGTACAACTAATTTATATGGTCCATAAACAAGTAAAAATTGACATTAGAAATAAAAATTCTAGTATAATCATTTTTGTATAAATTAGTATTGTCTAGAATAAAATTATTGTTATTTTAGTTTTAGAAAGTCCCATTCCAATACTAGACACCAGAGTTCAAAGATTTAGATAATCACCAACGGCTGAAAACAAACTAAATGAGAAACATCAATATGCAGGCCCTAATTCATCCATGACCTGATCCAAAGAAGAATTGAAGTGCAAATTTCCTGAAAAATATTATTTTCTCCTTATTTATTTATTTATTTCAATGTTGTTTTCCTATTATTCCCTTTGAACTAACTGAACATTGACCGAAAAATGATGAAAGGAGTGTATATGACAAAAGATCAAACGTTTGGGATGTGTTTGCCAAAAGATCAAGGTTCAGGAGGGGTCGATGTAAATTACCCATTTTTGTAGTGGATTTTCCAAGTTTATAACTTCTTTGATTTATACAATTGTATAAAGGAGTTTTTTTATAACTCTCTAACCAACCATTTTTATTATTTTACGTTTATGAGTTGTATCTCTTTTGCCAATAAGTCTTCATTTAATATTTATTATAAATAAAGGAAAAATTAATGTATATGACAAAATTACCTCCAACCTTTTACACTCAATTGTTAATTGTAACCGCAATTTAATTAATTTGGACCACAAAAATTCAATTTTGATTTTTTTTTTTTAACTTTTTTTTTCAAAAATTCTTTTTTGCCGCCGGTTTCCGGCGTTGACTCTTTTTTTTTTTAATTTAATTTATGGTCTGTTTTTTCTGCTGCCGGATTCCGGCGTTGACTTTTTTAGTGATTGATTTTTTTTCATAAAAAAATTATCCGTTTTTTTACGCTCGCCGCTAAACGTTGACCGTAATTGTACCGTCATTAACAGTAATTTTACCGTCACTGACAGTACAATTAGAGTCAACGACAATTTTATTATTTTTTTTGGGGGGGGGGGGGGGTTTCTTCATTTTGTTTGATTTGGTAACAAGTCAACGTTAATTATATTACTGTCGTTAACAGTAAAATAATTGTAAACACAATAATATTACTGTTAACCACATCAATATTATTATTATTTTTTGGGTTTTTTTTTTTTTTTTTGATTTCTTTGAGTTATTGACGGAGTAACATAATAATATTACTATCTATTATTGTAATGTTACTGTAAACATAATAATATTACTATGTTTGACGGTGATATTATTGTTGTTACATTAATATTACTGTCAACCACAGTAATATTAATTCTTGGGCAAATTACCAAACCCCCCCCATCAAAATTCTTGGGCAACAATTTCTTCACTGCAGAAAATTACTAACACTCAATATCAATACAATTCTTTTCTCTAAAATGACGAAGCAGATGCTGGGGTTGTGTAATTGGAGACACGTTGAAAATGACTAGCTGAGAAATATTGAAAATGAAAATGAACAAGAAACAATGGTCATAAAAGGAAAATGAAGAAAAAAGGAGAAGAAAATAAAAGAAGAAGATGATGATGTTGGTCTGCGTGTGCAAGAGAGAAGACGTAAAAATAAAAAGAAAAAAATAGAAATTAGGCCTGCAAGTTATTTTGAATTGATAATACGAAAAAGCCCATGGACGTAGCCATGTGCCTTGCACGTGCGATAGAATATTCGAATATTCGCCTAAAAATTCAACGTAGGTGATGAAGTGGCTTGAAATAACGAGTTTGAGCGTGCCCTTACAAAATATTTTATCATAAATATATATGTGAAGGAAACAAATAGGCCTTTAAAAACTTTTGTGTTGCATTACACAAGACATAAAAACTTATTACCTATCTAATCAATCATATGTATTTAACCCTGAGTTATTTCTTTGAAATAAACGAGGCGCAAGGGTGCAACCCCTAGTTCCTCATAAGCAACAAATGCTTCGTAATTATTAACCGCAGATTCTCCGGGATGAATATCGCTCTTGGCGGCGATCACTAATTTGTAGTTGATTTCGAAATACTTCAAAATTTCTCCTTTAATGATTTTTACAAACTCCAATTCCACGTCACTGTACTTGTTATTATGCTCTTCGACTGCGAACTCCGCAATCTTGACTACGACCGGATCTTCCAGATTATCGATTTTCTTCCAATCGGCCGCAATTGTTGTCGCGGAAGCTTCTTCGAAGGTGATCAAAATTGAGTGCATAGCAAATATTATTAAAAGTGATAGTGAGAGATATTTGACTGCCATGTTTTCTTCGTGGTGAGGATATATATATAAATCCTGTGGGTGGTTTTTTATAATTATGATTTTGTAATCAGATTACATAAATTTTATATTATATTACAACAATTTTCATAGTACTTTCCTAATGTCTTTAATCAGATTACAGCAAATTGTTGTAATCATCACCTATATTGATTACAATAAAGTGTTTGGGGACTCATTAAAACTTTATGGGTCTAACACAAGGAAAAAAAGTACCCCACAATAGTAATAAAATCAGAAACGACCCTATCGAGCCTATACCTATAACATGCAGCCCCAAAATGAGGTAAAAAAGAAATAAACTAAATTTCAAAAGGGACCCGGTTAAAATGAAAATAAGCAAACTTGTCAAGTTTTTTTCTTTTGCTGGTTTCGATAATGATCCTTTCGCAGAGGTTGATGATTGTGCTTTAAGTTTAAATAATAGCTTATTTTTAAATAGTTGGGTGTTTATGAACGTCATTACATTTTTAAATAAATCACTAAAGTCTAAAGTATTACCAAAAAACTCATCAATTCATTATTCATAATTATCAAAAAAAATCAAATGACTAGCGGTTGGCTAATTTTTTTAACAAAAAAATAAGCAACTAAAAAGACCTTTTAACTATCTATAATTATTAAAAAGCCCCTAATTTTTTTTTCCCATATGACAATGTCCGGCTTACATTCTTCATTTAAAAACAAAAAAATCAATATTGTCTCAGAATTTTTGGCGAACTCCATATTAACTACAAATTTAATGTCTGCAAAAATAAATTATAGGACAAGAAAAATAAAAACAAATAAATTAACAGATGGTCCCCGGCTATTTTCTTCCAAAAGTATTGGCCAATTGTTGGCAAGGATGTAAGGTGCACTATAAATTGTATTTTTGCACAAAACAAATACAAACTAGAGAACATTCTACGAATTCTAGAAAATACTGCTGAATTTGACACTATAAGAATGGACGTGTAAGAAGATTCATGGTTAAGGAAGTGGTTGTGATTATCCAAACATAAATATATTTTTTTGGGTAAATACAAACACCCCCTGAGGTATGGTCAATTTACAAAAAAACCCCTCTTGTTTGGATAATTACATCTACCCCTCAACTGTGATTTTTTCTTACACCTCCACCCTCATGGTGTCAAATTAAACATAATCATCTATATTTCGTGGAATGTGCTCTACTTTGTACTCGTTTTGTGTAAATTTACAGTTTCTGATGCACCACAATCTGATATATATACAAGCCAAAAAACACATATTATGATCATCTTGCTTCAAAATGTAGAGTTCGAATGGGATAAAACGGGTACAAAAGTGATAATATGTCATATAATCTCGAAGATTCCACTAAATTGGAGGAGTTGAGGGATGGTTGTAATTATCCGAACAATAGGGAGATTTTCGTAATTTGACCATACCTCAAGAGTTGTTGTAATTTACCCTATTTTTTATTCATAATTTAACGTAATTTACCCTAAAATATAACCAGACAAGACTTTATAATATGGGCACCAGGCAACGGCCCAAGTGGCCCAATAGTTTAATTGACCCTGCAGATAGTGAATAGTTGTAATTTGTAAAAAGTGAGATGAATATTTCATTAGGATTTTAAGTTATAAGTTCTTGGTGACGAATATTATTAAAACTAAATGACAAGTCTAACTAAAATTTGCTTCACATTTTTTATCAAAATTCATTTCAAAAATGCCCCTCCACTCAAAAATTCAAAATTACATCAGATGATAAATATTCTATGATGTACTATGGTGTACTATGGTATTATTTAACATTTTTAATTTGCATCAAGCATTTTTGTTATTTTATTTTCTACGCAGAATATGTTTCTCTTTTTGTTTTTTTTTTCTCATTACTATAAGAATCTTTTTTTTTCTATATAATATTGAAAATTATGGTTTTTTTTATTTTTTTTTTCCGGTCGTAGTCATCTGCAGATAATCGTAGTTTCGTTTTTGTCAAATAATACATCAAATTTTAAAAAAATACTATGGTATGCTATGGTATGGTATACTACAGTATATTGTGGTGTACTATTCCGAACTCTATCATTCACCAACTCCCAACCGCCACCATACTCTAACTTCCAACATCTTCCAACCACCGTTAAATCATAGCAGCCAACAAATTTCAGCCGCCGCCAAACCCTACCTGCAAAAACCTAGTCGTCCACCAACCCTAGCCACCGACCAAATTAAACCCTAGCCATCCACCAAATTAAACCATAGCCGTCATAGCCGTCGACCAAATTAAACCCTACCCTACCTTCAAAATCCTAATCGTCCAGCAACCCTAGCTAGCCGCCGACCAAATTAAACCCTAGCCATCGACCAAATTAAACCCTAGCCACCATCCACCGTAGATCTGGCGAAATTAAACCTTAGTCATCGACCAAAGCCGCCATAGCGGTCGACCAAATTAAACCATAGCCATCGACCAAATTAAAACCTAGCCGCCATAGACGCCACCATCCGCCGTAGATCTGGCCTCCACCACTATAGTTGTCGTAACCTCCTGCCTCCATAACCATCCCCTTATTAACGTCGCCTCCACCGACATAGTTGCGCCATAGTCATCGCTCCCTCAGCAATGGTGAGAAGTGATGGAGAGGGAGAGCGAGAGAAAGAGATACGAGAGAGGGAGAACGAGAGAGAGGGAGGGAGAGAGAGAGAGAGAGAGAGAGAGAGAGAGAGAGAGAGAGAGAGAGAGAGAGAGAGAGAGAGAGAGAGAGAGAGAGAGAGAGAGAGAGAGAGAGAGAGAGAGAGAGAGAGAGAGAGGAAAATAAGAAAAATAGATCTGAGAGAAACGTGTAGAATTTATGAATTTAGGTTGAAAGCAAAATTTGGGATAAAAAAAAAAGTAAAGGATGTGGGTCATTTTTACTTTTGCAAAAAGAATTTAGTTCAGAAAAAAATATTAGGATTGTATCCCATATCTAATTATGTTTCCAACGGGAACCTCTAGCATATTAACCCTATTTCATTTCATAAATTTGTAATTATATTAAGGCGGCCGTTATATGCAAGCCCAATTTTTTATTAGTTCAAAACCACATAAAGGAGTTTATTAGTTCAAGCCCGTAAATTAATCTAATTTTATTACAACACGACCAAAGATGACAAATATACCCTTATCCACAAATAAATCTTATTTTTAATTTGTTCAAGACCAAAAAAAAAAAAAACAAAACAAAAAAGAAATATCACGACTGCCAAATATTAATCTATGCTAAATATGTATGAATGAACATTAATCTATGCTTATTTCTTGTTGGGTTGCAATGATTTGGCCGATTTTGGAAAAAAAATTGAGATTGAAATTGGTTTTTTTATTTTTCTTCGTTGGTTTCCCAAATCGGTTTATCCAGACCGATTTTGTACACGAAAATCGGCGTCATAATGCCGATTTTTGTTAACCAAATCGGCGACACAACGTCGACTTTACAAGTCAAAATCGGCGTTCTAATGTCGATTATTGAGTACAAAATCGGTTTTCGAATACCGATATTTTTTGAATTTTTTTTAAAATAATATATTATATATTTGATTAATTGATATTTTTTAAATATTTGAAACGAAAATGTTTATCACCATTCGGTGGCGTCTACCACTCCTTTAACCCAATCAAGTAGAGCTTTCCGTATCTCAAATATTTATTCGTTAGATAATTCATTTGAATATTCCTCCATCAATCCCCTAGGTTGATGCACGAAAGTATGAGAAAACGGTCTTAGATAATAAAATCGGTATTTAAAAACCGAATTTTGTAGTACAAGTCGGCATGACAATACCGGTAATACAAAAACAAATCGGTGTTGTCATGCCGATTTTTACTACAAAAACCGGTTTTTAAGTACCGATTTTTATTAAAATAATCGGAATGTGGTTACCGACTTTAGTAACAAAAATCGGTATTTGCAGACCGATTTTTGGTATCGTCGAATTTTTTTCCCAACAAAAAAAAAACGACCCAAAAGCAAAAATAAACGGTTAAAACATATTTCATTGTGTTCTCCACACTCGTAAACCACCATATCATTGTTTTCTGGTTCCATCGTGAATGTTTGGTATGTATTTGATAATTTTTGTGTGTAGGATTTCTTGGTGGGTTTGTGAAGAAGAAGGAGGAGAGTTTTAAGTCGTGAAATAAGGAAGAGGGGTTTCCGGATTTATGTATTTTATTTGGTCTTGCACAAAGAAAATAATTTTTATTTTTATTTTTTAATGCTTTGTGTTTTTTATTTGATTTTAAATTTCATTAAGGGTAAATTAGTATTTTTATGTTTAAGGTCTTGAACTAATAAAAAAAATGGGCTTGCGTATAACCGCCGCCTTATATTAATTAGCTAATTTATAAAGGGAGGAAAGAATCCTTCATCCCAAAATAGTCAACCCAACCATGCTTATTCACGAACACAATTGTCAACGCAAGAAAATTTTAGTTAATATATTATATAGCCAATAGTTTCCATGAAACAACATTAAGAAAGGAACCGTTGACTTCATATTAGCCTAAAGCTTTAATTGAAATTATTACCGGTAAACAAAAAGTTCGACACGATTTAGTACTCCCTTTGTTCTATGATAACAGTTTTTTTTTTTAAATATTTTATTCCATATTATTTATTGGTTGTTGTTTTAGATTTCCATTACTCCATTAATTATCTAATTTCCAGTTTATACACTTATTAACTCTTTCTAATAATCCTTTTAATTCATTTCTCTCTCTTATTAATTATAAGATAGGGTCATTTTAATCTAAAAGCATACATTTTTCATAAAATTAAGATACATTTATTGAAATCATTAATCCGTGTGCAAAGCTAAAAACGACTATTAATGGAGAACGGAAAAAGTATTTATTCATCTCATTTAAAATAAAAAAGATTGACGAGCTAGTACATCAATATGCTCGGCCTTTTGGAAGGTGGTATTTACTTTCAGGAAGGAGAAATATGTTAATCAGACGAAATTTGGATATTTGTGTAATAAATAATTTAACAGTATATGTTATGGTTGGTATAGAACGGAGTCAGAATTTTAAGTTCGGGAAGACACGCATTAAAACTTTTATGACGTGGTCGATAATGAAAATTATATATAAAATCTTTTACATAAAAAATATGGATTCGATAATTATTGGATGACCATGGCCCTCTCTCACTCTATGGCGGCTCCACCAATAATCGTATTTATGATAAATTTAAAATTATATTAAAAAAAAAACATATTAAAATTGCCATGTTATCATTTAAAATAGATCCGTTGACTACTTATTTTCTAATTTATTGGATATTACAAAGTGATCTCCATGTTAAGAGACAAGTTGACCATCACATCCCTTTCATTGTCCTGGTCTAATTTAATGTGAAATCATCACTAGCATCATCTACAATATTTCAATAATAAATCAATTATTTTCACTAATTAATTTATCAATTAACTCATTTTCATTATAGACTTTTAATTATTCAATAGTTTTAATTACTCAACTTGAATTAGAAGAAGCGGCTGAAATACGCGAGAGCTAGAAGTAGCTTAATTTGACATTGATGCTTTGATATAAAAATGTTTAAAAATATTTGGTACGGAAATATAATTTGAAGTTCATTTGTAGAGTGTTGTAACGATTATTTAAAAGCAGAAGTTAGTGATTGTGAGTAAAGCTTGGATTAAGGTGGTGTTTGCCAGGGCCGGTCCGGCGTAATCCGGGGCCCAGGGCGAGAGTATAAATATTCAGTAGTTCATGGGTAAAAAAGAGTAAAAGAGTAAAAAAAATTCACATTTATTTTTAAAATAAATTTATAAAAAAGAAAAAAGAATAAAAGAGTAAAATTTTTTTTTGATAGAAGTAGAAAAATATTTTTTTTAAAACCATAAAATAATTTTTACACATAAAAATACATAATACATATATTAAAAATTTAAAATTTTGGGCCCCCTGTGAAATTGGGCCCTGGGCGTGGGCCCTGCTCGCCCCACCCCAGGGCCGGCCCTGGTGTTTGCAAAAGCTTATTTATAAACAAATGTTAGTGATTATGAGTTAAGTTGAGACTACGTGCTTATTTCTAAAAGATAGGGGTATTCGCAAATTAGCGGAAAGGCAAATTAAAATTGAAAAAACAGTTGCATGGGTGCTTTTGCAATTATAGGTTATAGCAGTTTAATTTAAGAGAATCAAAAACAAAAGCTTGTGTTGCAAAAACCTAAAAACTGGTTATAAGAATAAGGGCAAATTACGGTCACCCCCTGATGTATGGCCAAATTACGAAAAAAACTCCTCTTGTTTGGGTAATTACAACCATCCCCTCCTTTTAATTTTTTTACATAAAATTTATGTAATTCGGTTATTTATCGAACCAAATCATATATTTAGTTCGGTAAACGATATGAAATGTTGGCGTACCCAAATTTCAGTTCGGTTCTACCGAATTAACATCCCTAAATTTACCTCTGGAGGGATTTTTTCGTAAGATAATAAATAGTTGAGGCGGGTGGCTGTAATTACCCAACATGAAGAGAGTTTTCGTAATTTGACCATAACTCAGGGTAGCCGTAATTTGCCCTAAGAATAAAAAATCTCATAATCTATTATTATAAGCTTTTGCAAACACCACCTAAGAGTATTTTTCTAAAAGTTAGAGGTATTTGCAAATTAGCTGGAAAATCAACTAAAACAGATTACCCGAAAAGAGATTATATGTAGACAAAAGAAATTTAATCTATTTTTGAATGCTTTCAACTCCACCTAAACATATATAAAAAATTGTGTGTATGATTATAAATTTTCAACTCAATTTAAAGGAATCTAACATTAAAATTAAAGTCGCCGTCAGCCGAATGCTTAACCCTTCACGATCAAATTAGTGTTTGCCCTTTCAAGGTAACCTTTCTGGCTTTTTAATATTTAATAATGTTACATTGATTTGGTTTTGCTATTCCAATTTTCTAATTTGTGGTTGGTTTTGCTATTCCAATTTTCTAATTTGTGGTTGGTTTTTAATATAAGGTAGCTTCAATTGTTGTCTAATCATTTTTGAATTCTCTAAACCATTTTTTCAACGTTGATGTGCATTCTATTCTTTTTTTTTTTTCCTTCTTTTTTTTTTTTTTTTTTAAATATTAGAATAAATTTTCGATTTTATCGGCACCGATCTGAAAAACTGAATTAATTCAAGAAAAAATCATACCGGATCGACTAGTTCAGTTCGGTAAATGAAAAACATATTTGAAGTACTGAAATTTCGGTACAGTTCGGTACGGTATTACCGACACAACCGTCTAAATGTAATAGCGAATATTTACTGCTATAAAATTTGGTAAATGACCAAAATACCCAATTAAGAACATTTTGTAGATTTAAACACTAATAATAAATTGAAGTATGTGACATATTTTATGTCTTAAAGTCTGATATAGCAGGCATGATATTCTTGCACAAAGTCAGACAATACAATAGAATAATTTATTGCATTATTTTCTGGTCGACCTGTCTTTGTGAAAACTAAAGGAACAACTTGAGATTCTATTTCATAGTGTATATTCATTGCATCAGATTCATTATATTTATTATTACATATGAATATATATATATATATATATATATATATATATATATATATATATATATATATATATATATATTGTACAGTTTTGTTGAACTAGCCAGCCTGGAATATACACAACCTTTCTTCCGCATTTCATTTTTTTTAATGCATGTGAAACGAAAATTAATATTATGTCTTTTTATGAATGTTTAATGTTGTTTACCTGAACTTATCAATTAGGCAATGTTGTCGGAACCGGACCAGCTATGTAACCGCACGACCATTTGGTTATGGGTTGATAAGGTCGAACTGGTTCAACCCGATTTTTTTAATTGTTATTTTATTAATTTTAAAGTTTTAAAAATATACTTTTATATTTTGTAATCTTCCTCCTATTATTTTCAATTTTTATCCACCTCACTTTATATATTCTCATTCTTTCTTCTCTAGATCCAGCAATCTGCCACCCCTATTCGACCATCCACGACCAGATCCGGTTAGTTGTGAAGGCTCCCTCAGATCCATCCACAACTAACCAACTCCGCCGGTGGTTTGAGCTATTTTGGCCAAAACCCGAATTCTTTGATCTATTCGCGCGCCGATTCCCTGATTTTGGTCATTCGACCCCAACTTTTAAATTTTGCGGTTCTAGAGATCAGACCGGACCGCCTCATCGCTATATTCTCCAACCCAATGATCTCGTGAGTAGTGAATTAATTACATTCGATCGAGATAAAAAATATTCGTCGAAAAATCAGCATCAAATTGTTTTCTTGGTTTATGTATAATGTTTCATCTTTTGGTGGTTGTAAGAATAAATTCTTCACTTAGATATATATATACCTTCAAAAGGTAATAAAACATACATTGTCCTCCAACCATCCAAATTCGATGCCAAAAGGACCTAATTACTAGACTACCATTATAATATTAGTTACCCCACTTTTATTTCAATTATTTTCTTGTGAATTGGCTTATATATCAATCATCTATCACCATCTAAATTAAAGTGTACGTACTATTCTAGATCAGACTTTTGTGGTTAATTGAGAAATGCACAAATATAATATCTTTCTTAGCTAGTAGCTAGCACTAAAGTTTTCCAAAATTTCATTGTGTGTTGGAAAAACAATGGCGGGCATTTGTCGCAACGTCTTTTTAACCACTGCATCCTTTCCAAAACGCGGAATCTTGTTACAATCCTATATAGAAAAAAATATGGTCGAAAGTCGAAAGTCGGTCCGTGATGTGCTACACCTGGTGAAAAATGTTGGCTGGTTTTGTACCGTAGATCTATTTAGGTAAATTACAACCACCCCTGATGTATGGTAAAATTACAAAAAACCCCATCCTGTTTGAGTAATTACAACAACCCCTCATGTTTGGGTAATTACAACAACCCCATCACTATAAATTTTCTTACACGTTCACCCTTGCGGTTTCAAATTTAGTGGAATATTCTTGATTATATGGAATATTATCACTTTTGTATCCGTTTTATCTCATTCGAGCTCCACATTGTGAAGCAAGGTGATCATAAGATGTGTTTTTTGGCTTGTACATATCAGATTGTGGTGCATCAGAAACTGTATTTTACACAAAACGATTACAATCTAGAGCACATTCCACGGAATCTAGATGATCATGTTAAATATGACACCATAAGGGTGGAGGTGTAAGAAGATTCATAGTTGAGTGGCTAGATGTAATTGCGCAAACAAGAGGGGGTTTTTCGTAATTTGACCATACCTCAAGGGTTGGTTGTAATTTACCCTATAAATAACTATCTACTAAACACACATGCACATGAAAGTGTATGTTATTTTATGTGCAGATGTCAATGGTTCAGAATCCCCGATGTATTTCATCAGTTGATAGCATCTACAAAACCGGTAAAAGTCTTCGGTTTATGAAATTACTAGCATTTCAAAAGAAAAAAAAATGACAAATGACAATAACAATTATAATAAGAGCTCGTTGCGTTACCGTTATAATATTCTTGATCACTTCATAAAAAAATAATACACAAATCAAATTTACCATGATACTTTTCCAAGTATTCTAACGTAAGCACGTAATTTTTATTTTTATTTAATATTATAAATCCCCCTTCTAATAGAGTTCTTTTATAATAATGTTTTGAGAAATTTAATTTCATTAATACACAATATATAATAATATTATATATAATCTGTATCCAATATAGAGCATAATCCAACAACTAATTATTAAATCTACCACGAAATTTACTAAAGAGATTTGAACCCAAACAAACCCCTTGTAAATTTTCAAAGCAGAATTTATGCTTTCAGATTGACTTACTATTTACATACGTTGAATAGATTTAATTCGTTGACAGATTTAATTTAAATTTTTTCATAACACATTTTCTTTTTCCTAAGTTGCAACTTATTTATGTAATCTCGTCTGAAAATAAAACCTTATATATGTAATCATAAATGAAATTCGAGAATAATTCTCAATTTGCAGAATTAAATTTCCAAAATAAAAATAGGATGTTTTTGTTAAAATATATTTATTTGGCGTAAAATTAAGTTCAGTGGAATGTTAAATGTCGTTTTGACTTCGATGAGTTTGACTATTTTCTAGTCCGATTTTGGTAAGGGTCTATTAGATATAACCCCCTTAAACATTCAAATAATAGGGGTAGACCCAAACTTAAATTTGCCATTTTGATAAAAACCCAAACGTTTCTACATTACATAATTACCCTCAATCAAATCCCACAAATCCCGTTACTTTACCTTTTGAAATAATATCAAATCTCTCCCTATTTTCCCGTTAAAACACTATCACCACAAACCCACTATCAAAAAAACTGCAAAACCTCCCAAAACCAGAAATTTGCACGGCCGTGGATCGGCGATTTTTCTGCACTCCGACCAAGCCTCCGTAGGTACGTCGTCGCCACTCGCTGAATCGCTATCATCCATCGATTTGTTGATATGTTTTGGCTAAATCGACTATCACGTTTGTGTAATTGCAGATCTGTTATAATCGCATACCGAATTCGAGCACTAAATCAGTGATATTGCAACAATTGATGAGCAGGACATCCACCAGAAGTGATATCATCGTTGGCCGCCGTCGCCGTCGCCGTCACTGCTCCAATCTAGGGTTACTCAAATCTAGGGTTTTGATAATTCCTCGGCCCATAGTTGATTAACGAGATGCATAGTCGAATTACATCTGTATTAATATACTATCCCATATCATTTAATAGACTATCCCACTGGTATAATTTTACTATGGATCTCGTTAATCGACTATGGGCCGAAGAATCATCAAAACCCTAGATTTGAGAAGTGACGGCGGCGGATTTGTGTTTTAAAATTAATAGACTATCTCATATCTTTTAATAGACTATCTCATGTATCTAATTCGACTATGGGTTTAGTTAATTGACTATTGGAAAAATAATAATATATATGGAAACTGAATAATATGTTTGTTTTAAATACTAATCAATTAGGGTAATTTTCCTTATTATATGAAAACGATTAGGGTAAATAATAATATATATGAAAAAATAATAATATATATGGAAACTGAATAATATGTTTGTTTGAAATACTAATCAATTAGGGTAATTTTCCTTATATCGTGTAATAGACTATCTTATTGATCTAATTCGACTATGGATCTCGTTAATCGACTATGGATCCCGTATTATTCAACCACATAGTATATTAATAATTTCAATATAGTACATTAATCTGCTATGATAGTATATTACGGTTATAGTAGTGATATGAAATTGTGTTACAAACAATATACCACTGAAATGACAAGAACATTGAGAACAACACCAACGTAAAGTATTCCATCATAACCAATAAAATAGTACATTAATAATCTCATAATTTCAATCTAGCGTTTTGATAAAATACATAAAACACATCATAACACAATTAAACCAATATGTCGAGTTAAAAAACTCTAGTACATTAATAATCTCATAATAGTATAATAAAATGATAATGGTAGTATCATGCGGTATTCATAATAGTATACTACTGTATTACAACGGTTTAACACTTAACCGAAGTTACCGAGCCATTACATCGTAAACACCTCTTTATAGCAACCAACCCACCAAACCTCAACAAAATCCGTACGAAATTCGCCATCGAAAAAACCTAAAATCATGAAACAAAATTAAAAATGCAGAATACTAAAAAATGATTAAATAGACTGCAAATACATTTGAATGACAATACATTAATATCATCAAAAATAAACTTAAAATGCAAAATCCATACGCTAAATTAAAAAAGACTACGAACTATATTTTAATGTACTACCCAGCACACTTAAATCGGCTGTTATAAACAAATAAACCAACTATTGATCGGGATCAAAAACATGAACTCGACCACAGCGGACAATTATTCCGATTATTGCATAAACCAACTACGAAGCTCATATAAAACAACTCTGGTCCGATCTGGGTGAACCATCCTCTTCTAACTCTGTCAATCCTCTTCCAAACAAACATCATCCTCTTCTAACGGACAACGATGAACGCTCAAATCCGAACCTATTTCCACGCCGGTGAAAAAACGATGGAAAACGATGAAAAACGATGAAACACTGGATAAATTCTTCAAAACCGGTTCAAATCCGAACCCGATTGAAAACGATGAAAACGATGGAAAACGATGAAAAACGATGAAAACTATGAAATCCGAACCTATCTTCAAATCCGATGGAAAACGATGAAACGCTGGATAAATTCTTCAAAACCGGTTGTACAAGATTTGATAGAAACCGCCAATATACTCACGTAATTTTATTCCGTGATTTTAGGCAACGTATCAGCAATCTCATATCACGTAGTTAAGGAAGTAAATACCGTTCAAAAATAAAACAAAATAAAAAAGGGGTATTAAAGGGAAATTACATAATATATTTTGCCAAGTTGGCAAATTTGGGTGTATCTCAAAAAGGGAAAAATTAATTGGATCTACCTCATTAGAAAATATGAACAAGGGGGTTATCCCTAATAAACCCTTTTGGTAAAATGCAAAACATGGAAAGTGTAGTTCATTGAATTTTTTTCTAAACAATTTGAATAATCTAGATTGGTTGAATGATGACAACGTTATGCACGAATAAATTACATTATGAAATTTAAATAACTCAAAACATAAAAATTGTGACAAATTTTAATAGATTAAATGATTTTTTCCACTCGACATTCAATCTTAGCGATTCAAGTTGGATTAAATCAAACTTCATGTTTTGAGTTTTGCAAACTAAGACGACAATTTACCACATCCCGTAAATTAACTGCAGTAAATCTTTTGAGCAAAAAGTGAATTAAAAAAGTCAACGGTTAAAAAGTCAAATAAATCTGCGAGAATCTCATCTTATTCAGATTCTCTCACAAGAGGTAGTCAGCATTTCTCTCCCCTTTTTCATTTAATAATTTCTTTTTTGCTTAATTTCACTTAGCACCCTCAAAATATAGTATTTTTGCACTTTACACCCCATGTAATAATTCATGGTACTTTACATCCGCAAACATGTTTAATCGTTCAAATTGCACCATACTTTATTTTTCGGCCAGAATTTCCATCGCTGCCTTCTTTTCTAATTGTCAACAAAGTCATTTTCGCTCGAAAAAAAACAACTGAGTAGACAAAAATGACGATCATAAAATATGCCGACGACAGAAAATTATGATCGAAAAATAAACTAGGGTGCACTTTGAATGATTAAACATGTTTTAAGAACGTAACGTGCCATAAATTATTTTTCAGAGTGCAAAGTGCCAAAATTGTACAGTTTTTGAACTAATCCATTTCTTTTTTCATTTAAACAAAACATCTGTATTTATTTATTTATTATCTATATATAATAATAAAAAAAATAGATATAAACGTAATAAATGACAATATTATAATGTCACTATTCTCTAAAAAATCTCCTATAAAAAGGCCCTCGAAGCAATCCCCTGGTATATTATTTACAAGCACAAACAACCATCTTCTTCTTCTTCATATCCTAGAGAGAGAAAGTAAAAGCAAAAATGTCTGTGATTTCCGATCTGCTTAATCTCAACCTCACTGATTCCACCAAGAGCATCATTGCCGAATACATATGGTCGGTTTTATTTTTTTTATTTATTTCTTTATTTCTCTTCTTTTGCATGCTCTGTTTCTTGATTATTTTACTTGTTTTTTATTTTACTCTTGTGTGTGTGTGTGTGTGTGTGTGTGTGTGTGTGTGTGTGTGTGTGTGTGTGTTTTAATGTTTGTTATTAAAAAATCTGTTGTTCTTGTCTGTGTTTTGTTATGGTTAAGGAATCAAGGTTCGAATCTTTCTTACAATAGATTTGTGTGTTCTAAAGGGGTGTGTATGGGGGGGTCATGGCCCCCATCATTTCTAAAAAGTTCTATTATTTAATAACAAAACTTGTTATTTTTCAATTAGTCCTGTAGATATTTATTTCTCTAAAATATCCTATTTTTTCTTGGATTCTTTTCATTATTGGAGTAAATATTTGAAGTTCTTTACTCAAAATTTTGTCTTATTAAAAGCAAATAGAAACTTTGGGGGCCACAGCCCCGTTGACCTTGGTCAACGCTATGCTGGCTCCGTCACTGCCCGTTTTTCTTATCATGAATTATGGTTCGATGTAGTTTTATAAAAACTGGATCGAAAACGTGTGGATTAAAATTTAAAATTGATGCTTATATTTTCATCTTTATATATTAGATATTATATATTTGGATGTAACTTCTAAGCATGTTGTTGCTTAGCCTCGCCGGTTTTTTCCGTTTTTCCGTTAAATACAACGAACCGGTCCAACTGTCGTGTATTTATTGAAGATTTGTTTCGTTTGTTTTGTATTCTTTATTGAGTAATTTATTAATCACAAAGTACACATTTGTGATTTAAAATTAATTGCAGGATTGGTGGCTCCGGTATCGATATTCGCAGCAAAGCAAGGGTAATTTTTTAATTTTATTTTTCCGATTTTACTGAAATAATTTTTTCTTTTTTACCTTTGTTTATATTTTAGTAAAAAAAGAAAATTATCCGAAAAATAATTTGTTCGATTCGCGCAGACTCTTCCCGGACCGGTTAGTGACCCTTCAAAGCTTCCGAGGTGGAACTACGATGGATCGAGCACCGGTCAAGCTCCCGGTCAAGACAGTGAAGTCATCCTATAGTAAGTTTTAATTAAATCACATTGTATTTATTTTATTTAGATTAATAAAAAAACACTTTTGTTTATATAAATGCATATATTAATTTAATTATTCTGCAATTAAAAAACAGCCCTCAAGCAATTTTCAAAGATCCATTCAGGAGGGGAAACAACATTCTGGTGAGTTTGCTTTTTTTCTAATTATACAATGTTTCTTGCTTCTAAATTACTAAATCAATTACAATTAAACATCTTTAAATTCTATTAATTTAGCGAAATATTATATTATCGAACTAATGATTTAATACGTTTTTACCGAGTTGGGACTTGAAGAAAGTGTCATTTATTAATTTATCGAGTACTAATATATCGTGGTTGTACTGTATATTTTAGTATTATTTTTGCTTGTGCTAAGTATTTTAATTTAATTTAAATATTTATCATAGGTCATGTGCGATGCATACACTCCGGCCGGTGATCCGATTCCGACCAACAAGAGGTATAGCGCTGCCAAGATTTTCAGCCACCCCGACGTTGTTGCTGAAGTACCATGGTAATAATAATATATACATAACAATTTATTTAATTTTTATTTTTTGTTCGTACATAATTAATTTTGCTCGAAAATATTTTAATTTATAATCAATTTTTGTTTTCGTTTGCGATATTAGGTACGGTATCGAGCAAGAATACACTCTGTTGCAGAAGGATGTGAAGTGGCCTCTTGGATGGCCCACCGGGGGTTACCCTGGACCTCAGGTGATCATTTTCTATAATTCTTATTTCCTAAAATCAAATTTAATTTTTGTTTTAGAAATAGACGAATACCGTTATTTACTTCGATTATAATTTCAATTTTTCGGATTAAATGTAGGGCCCGTATTACTGTGGAATCGGAGCGGACAAAGCTTTCGGACGTGATATTGTCGATGCACACTACAAGGCTTGCCTTTATGCCGGAGTCAACATAAGTGGCATCAACGGAGAAGTGATGCCCGGCCAGGTAATATTTTGCTTCCTCCGATATTTACTTATAATTAGTCCCGTATATTTTTATTTTTTTTCTCAATTGTTATGATTATTTATTTATTTATTTATCTCCGTATAATTGATATGATTATTGCAAAATTTGCAGTGGGAATTTCAAGTTGGACCTTCCGTTGGCATCTCAGCCGCTGACGAGATCTGGATAGCTCGTTACATATTGGAGGTACTATTTTCATTTTTTTTTTAATTTTGTAACAATTACTAAAATGTGAATGTCAATTTGAAATAAATATCATTGATTGAGGTTTATAAAATTTATTTAAAAAAAATCCTTGCAGAGGATCACTGAACTTGCTGGAGTCGTGCTATCGTTCGACCCCAAGCCCATCCAGGTTAACTTTTCTCGGTCCCGTTTTACAATCGTGGCATTTTAATTTAATAGACTTCTTGAAATTGTTCATTTTTATTTTTGATTTCGTCTGTTTTTTCGATTGTTTGACATGATTTGTTTTTTTAACGACCAGGGTGATTGGAACGGGGCCGGTGCTCATACCAATTATAGGTAAGGCATTTTGAAACACATGAACGATGATTTTACCATGTTATTTATTTATTTTTTGTATATTAATTAGTTGAATTTTGTGTATCGGGTTATTTTAGCACCAAGTCTATGAGGGCGAAGGGAGGTTACGAGGTTATCAAGAAGGCGATTGAGAAGCTTGGGCTTAGGCACAAGGAACACATTGCCGCCTATGGTGAGGGCAACGAGCGTCGTCTCACCGGTCACCATGAAACTGCCGACATTAACACCTTCAAATGGGTAAATCATTCATTTATTTGTTATTCATTTTGCCTTCATAAATGTCGAAAATATACAAAAAAAAAATAAAATTAAAATAATAACAATAGTTCATTTAATTTGGTATTGAATTCAACTAGTGGACAAATTACATCTCATTTGGATTGATTCGCCTAATACTTCCAAGACATTGGCAGTATCAGGGGTGCAAATTGGACGGATCAGATCGAAATCAGCATTTTTTAAGATTTTTTTTTTCACAAGGATTTGAATTTTTTTTTAAAATAAATTGTAAATTGAAATGATAATTTGTACCAAAGTAGTAAATTTTCGGATCAGAATTGACAGAATTAGGAAATTTATTAGTAACCAAAACTTTCTTGGCACGTAATTTTTTCTCAGGGTGTTGCGGACCGTGGTGCATCGATCCGTGTGGGACGGGACACGGAGAAAGAAGGCCAAGGGTACTTTGAGGACAGGAGGCCAGCTTCCAACATGGACCCTTACATCGTCACTGGAATGATTGCCGAAACTACCATTCTCGGCAAGAAATGAGTTCTCTCTCTCTCTAATTTACGGAATTATGGGGAGTGGTTGCTCGTTTATTTTTTCGACATTTTTAAAAGTGGGAAATCGTATTTTAGGACAACCCTTTCTTGGTATATTTATTTATTTTCTCTTAGGGGTTAGAAAATCTCTTGCATAGTTAATGCGGGTTTGGTGTTTTTTTTTCTTTTTTCTTTTCTTTTACTATGTCGATCTCGATCTCGATCGCTCGGCCTTTGAGATCGAGTTTGTCTTAATAACTGGTTGAGATTATTACTAATAATGTGGAAGGGTTGTTGTGATTTTCCATGCTTTGGAAATTTATGTAAAGGTTTGCCTTTTGTTTGTTATATATTGAGAAACAAAGTTTGAGTGTTCAAATTGTTATCATCTTTTTTTATAGTGCATTTTTTTTTTGTTTTGTACGAATCTTAGTCAATAAAAAGAAAAAAAAAATAAAAGAAATACACGGGGTAAATCTTTACTATTTATATAGACACAATAATACACACACCCACATTGGTGTGTGTAGATGAACGATAAAAAATAATCCGGTGTAGCCTACACCGAGTGTAGCATAGAAATTACTTAATCACGAGGAAGATTTATTTGTACTTATATTAAGATGGGAGACCAATTAAATTCAGTTCTATAAAAAAACTCATTTTCTTGTCTATTGCTCAAAATATCCTTCAGGATATAACCTTTGCAGTTTACTGCTTCCAAATTTAAAACAAGTAAAGCCCTCCTCAAAATGTTATTCTTGTTGTACATTGTGCTGTTAATAAAATTAAGATGGATTATTCATCGGAATAGAGTATTTTTGTTGCACGTTGCCCCTTTAAATGTTATTTTTTGTTGCACATTGCTCTTTAAAAATATTTTTATGCACATTGCCTCTTTGAAATGTTAGTTTTGGTGCACGGATGCCCACCAAAATTTGGCTCTTGGGGCAAAGTGCAACCAAAATAGTATTTCGAAGGAGGATTCTCCCCTTTTTTTTTGGAATTTTTAGAAGGGAAGGTGCAGAAAATGTGAAATTTGTAGAGGATGAAGTGTATTTTGTCCTATAATTTATATCAATTTCATTCATAGTATCTTAACTTAAAACATATTGCACATTGACTTCCAATTTTAACAAATGCATCACATTAATTGATATTTTAACATTTTTTGAGAAAATACTCGCAGGAAAAAAAATTGTTTTTTATCTCGCCTTCCACTGGCATTAATTTTGTTTTTTTTTTGATTTTTTTTTCTTGATTTTTTCCCAGCCAGAACTCACAGTAATATTAATATTTTTGAAATTTTCTTTTCATTTTTTTAACAATCAATGCAGTAATATTATCGTCTTAGACAGTAATATTATTGTGACCATCTTAATCTCATTTTATTACTCTAACTTCAATAATATATATATATATATATATATATATATATATATATATATATATATATATATATATATATACCATGTATTACATATCATAAATACCTAATAAAAGGGTGCTACAAATAAAATTAGTATTTTGTTTTCTCTCATCATAAAATATCATAAAGAGGTATTGAATGTCTAAAAATTTGATTAATCAAATTGGAAAATACAGTTTCGAAAAGTACATATACTAAGTAAAAAACCGCTCCCAGTTAAAAAAACAATGGTTAAATACACTTTGCACTCTTGAAGTATAACATAAGTAACACTTAACCCTCAAACTATCATTTGTGGCACTTGCTCTTCAATATCAATTATTTTGTATTTTAAAATTTAAAATTTAATAATAATCTTAATATATTTCCACTTCCATTAGATGAAACAATTTAAAATTAGTTTATCAAAAATATCAATTGAAAAGTCAATTAGTAAATATTTTGAATTTTATATTTATTTTGTAAAATAAATAACATAGCAATCTAATAATTATTGGATATAAAATTAAAAAGTAATCAAAATTAACTTTTTGGAATAAAAATAAAAAATAATATGCATTGTATAATAATGAATTGAAAGATATTTTAAGAAACTAATGAACTAAAATAAATTAAAATACTTAAGATAAAAAAAATCGTAATATTTATCGATATGAATATATTTGATTAATTGGTCCAACAACAGTTATATGATATTTATTAAATATGTACGCAAAGCAATTCATATAATATTTTTAAATTTTTAAATATTGCATTTTTTAATAGATGTTTTTAGCGGTGTGTGCGGGTCATAAGCCTGCGGGTTCTAGCGAAATTCGTCCTCGTCCCTTCAACCAACTGTTCTTGATTTTAAGGAACCAAATTTGTGGTTTTCGACGGGTTGAGGATAGACGGGTCTATGGTGGGTTCATAGTCTGACCCAACCTTCACGAGTCGAAACCCGTCATAATTTAAACATGTTATTTTTTTTAATAATTTATAAGTTTTACAAAAAAATAATTTAGAAATTGAAATGAATGACTATACGTAAAATCTTGAATTTAAACCAACATGAAACATCAATGATTAATATCAAGAGTAATTCAAAATAATACGCTTTAATTATAAATCCATTAAAAAAAGTAACTAAATCCAAAGTTTTATAAGACAATTTAAAATAAAATAGATAACTATATATAAAACGAGATGATGTCGTCGTTATAGATATAAGTTTTGATATGTAAGAGATATTTTATTCATGTATTATATATTTTTAATTTATTATACTACATAATATAAAGAAAACGACGTCGTTATGTATGGCGGGACGGGACGTGTTTCACGGGTACTAAAAAGATTTAAATCCGTCTTAGACCCAAACCCGCGGATTTTCTTTATTTAAGGACCCAATCCTAGTGATGTATCCATCCGTCCGGTTCTAGCGGGACGGTTCTTACCGGTTTGGCGGGTTCAACGGTCGATGGGCCCGACTTGCTCACTCCTATATATTTTTAATAATAATATAACTATTCTTTTTAGTTATTCATTTCTAAAAGAGATAATTTTAAGGTGTTAAAAGTTAAAATACAAATTAAATGGTGTTTGAAGGGATAAATGTTACAAGTGATACTTTAACGGAGTAAGTTTTACATATGGTATACTTTCGGGGTGTAAGTGTATTTAAAACAAAAAAAAAATAAAAAAAATAGGGCACTTAACAAATAAGTCCATAAATGGGTACTTATTCATAAACGGGTCAAGATAAAAAAACTCTTTTACAATAAAATCCACACATTGTCCAGACATTTGTAAAATACTAAAATAATCCCTCACATTTTAATATGCTCCAATTTCATCTTTTAATTTAATTTAACCTCAATTTGACCCAAAATTTCACAAATTATTCAATTTTGACCCACAATACAATTTTGAGTACAATTTCGTCCGTCGCCGCCGTCGACCGTCGGTCTCCGGCGTTGACTTTTTTTTTTCTCTTCCTGATTTTTTTTGCCACCGGTTTCCGGCGTTAACTTTTTCAAAAGAATTAATATTATTGTGGTTGACAGTAATATTACTGTAACAACAGTAATATTACCGTCAAGTACAATAATATTATTGTGTTTACAGTAATACTGTAATAGTAGACAATAATATTATTACGTTACTCCGTCAATAACTCAAACAAAACAAAAGGCCCAAAAAAATAATAATATTGATGTGGTTGACAGTAATATTATTGTTTTTACAATTATTTTACTGTCAACGACAGTAATATAATTATGTTGACTTGTCAACAAATCAAACAAAATAAAAAAACAAAGCCAAAAAAATAATAATATTGTCTTTAACTTTAATTGTACTGTCAATGACAGTATAATTACATCAATGTATTATCAACGACAGTACAATTACGTTAATGTACTGTCAACGATAGTATAATTACGTTAATTTACTGTCAATGACAGTATAATTACTGTTAATGACAGCACAATTACGGTCAACGTTTAGCGATGGACTTAAAAAAAACGGAAAAAAAAATCACTATAGAAAGTCAACGCCGGAGACCGGCGGCGGACAAAAAATAAAAAAAATCAAAAAGTCAACAAAAAAACCGATAAGATTATGGAAGTCAATATTCTTGCATTTATTGCTACTGCACTATTCATTCTAGTTCCTACCGCCTTTCTACTTATCATTTACGTAAAAACAGTTAGTCAAAATGATTAATTCAATTGAATTTTCAAATTCAATTGAATTAAACTTTCCTTCTGAGTTCTTATAGAAAATACAATTACATAAATGTATTATCAACGACAGTACAATTACGTTAATGTACTACTGTCAACGATAGTATATTTATGTTAATTTACTGTCAATGACAGTATAGTTACTTTTAATGACAACACAATTACGGTCAACGTTTAGCGGTGGGCGTAAAAAAAACAGAAAAAGAAATCACTAAAAAAAGTCAACGCCGGAGACCGGCGACGGAAAAAATAAAAAAAAACAAAAAAGTCAACAAAAAAACCGATAAGATTATGGAAGTCAATATTCTTGCATTTATTGCTACTGCACTATTCATTCTAGTTCCTATCGCCTTTCTACTTATCATTTACGTAAAAACAGTTAGTCAAAATGATTAATTCAATTGAATTAAACTTTCCTTATGAGTTCTTATCAAAAATTGAAGAAGTCAAATGAAAAGGATTCCAATATCACGTATGAGATTTGCCTATCTTTTTATTTTTCCCTTCTAGACGATATATTAATTCTAGAGAAAATGGAATTTCTACAATAAAAGCAAAACCCTCTAATATGATTGGAGAATACAAATTCTTTATGCGCGCCCAAAATGTATTTTGATTACCATCATTACGATAACTAATCATATGATTATGTTGATCCATCTGAGTAATTAACCGTTTCACAATCAGTATACTAGATTTATTGTTATAACTTGGATTTTCGACAAACTGGATCTACTGAAACCAACAGAACAACAGGGAAAGACCCGGCCGACTGGCCCAGGGCTCGAGGGCGAGCTTTCTTTATTTAAGAGAGAATGGGACATAATTCATATGGATATAGTTAGTCTCGCAAGAGTGACTCCCCCTCTCCCAACAAGGTGGATAGCTGAAAGGTGAGCATTTATCGAACAACGGTAAGCGGATAGGCTAACTAAAGCACCGGTAAGACCACACCAACACCGCTTCTTGTTTTAGTCTTTTCACAACCGATTATGTGTTGTTCAACCCGCTCGGTCTTTGACCGCTTTCTAATCGCTGGTCAATGAAAACCCTAGACCAACGCTCTATCCTTTACTGGCTGGTTGCCCCACAGGTTTGGAACCCTCCTTGCTCTTTTCTTTATTGTTGGATGGGGAAGAATAAAGAAAGTTAGACTGTCTCTGGGCAGCGAAACCTGAAACCCTTACGGTGAGGCAGAGATAGACATCTATCTCGATTCCTCTCTTTGACCCATCATCTTGCTTTTGAAACTGATCACTAGACCTCTCAAGCATTGTAGTTCCAACACATACGGAATGTACTTATTCTGCCTAAATAGTAGACACATGTAATAAATAAAAGAATACTAAAAATCCGAGCCATATAATTTATCAATTATGATACAAGGTACTTATTATATCGAATGTACTTATTCGATCTAATAGAATGATTTTGCAGCATCCGGACTAATACCAATCCAAGCCATTTCATGAATAAAATGTGACCAATTAACCAATCAACAAAACTACTTGTTACAATTAAAATTTTGTTGTTGCATCGAAACATATTAATGTTGACTAATGTGGCTAATATTGAACTTTGTAAAATGAAATGGTTGAATAATTGAAAAATGAGATTATTCAAGAATACACATTGAATGCTGAAATTACGCATTGAATTTCTGGTAGTAGATCCATAATCAAAAAAGTGTTTGTGATTGTTCTAAAAGAAATGAAACCGGAAACCGGCGGCAAAAAAATAATTTCTGAAAAAAAAAGTTTAAAAAAAAATCAAAATTGGACTTTTGTGGTCAAAATTGATTAAATTGGGGTTAAAATTAAGAATTGGGTTTAATTGGTTGGGGGTAATTTTGTCATATACATTAATTTTCCCTTTATTTATAATACATATTAAAGGGATGTGCTTATTGACGAAAGAGATATAACTCCTAAACCTAGAATAATAAAGATGGTTGGTAAATGACTTATGCACAAAAACCCCACAAAAAATAATTCATAAACTTAAAATTATCACGGCGACTCGGACTTAATTCTTTTGTTCTGAAATTTTAGAATTCTTGGATTTATTTAGGGAAAATTAGCAACAATCCATCATCTAGGAAAATGAGTTAAGGAAACACCCCTCCCAAAAATAATTAGAGAAAACCCCTTAATATCATACCCAAATGCTATTTTAATAATTACCAAACCACCCTTATTAATATTAAATCTCATTTTCACGTTTCAAAACCCTAACCCATTCATTTGTTGTTTCTCTCTTCTCCTTTTGTCATCTTATCATCTTATTTCTTCTCTCATCTCTTCTCGATTGAAATTCGAAGGAAAAGCATGACGTCGACCGACGGTGGTGGTGGTGGAAGAGTGTTTGTCGCCACCTCCCGCCGCCGCGTGAAGGGTAGTGACATATATGTACTTGGCGGCGGTGGTTTCCACAGACGACGTTGAAACTGATGACTGGCGCTCGTCGTCGAGGGTGTAGTGGGTTGACGACTACGAGGATGAGGCATGAGAAAATCATTGTTGCAATTGATGTTGATGAAGGTATTTGTTTGTTATTATTATTATTATTATTATTATTATTATTATTATTATTATTATTATTATTATTATTATTATTATTATTATTATTATTATTATTATTATTATTATTATTATTATTATTATTATTATTATTATTATTATTATTATTATTATTATTATTATTATTATTATTATTATTATTATTATTATTATTATTATTATTATTATTATTATTATTATTATTATTATTATTATTATTATTATTATTATTATTATTATTATTATTATTATTATTATTATTATTATTATTATTATTATTATTATTATTATTATTATTATTATTATTATTATTATTATTATTATTATTATTATTATTATTATTATTATTATTATTATTATTATTATTATTATTATTATTATTATTATTATTATTATTATTATTCTTATTATTATTATTATTATTATTATTATTATTATTATTATTATTATTATTATTATTATTATTATTATTATTATTATTATTATTATTATTATTATTATTATTATTATTATTATTATTATTATTATTATTATTATTATTATTATTATTATGATTATTATTATTATTATTATTGTTATTATTATTATTATTGTTATTATTAGTATTATTATTATTCTTATTATTATGATTATGGTGATTATGATTATTACCATTCTTATTATTATTAGTATTGCCGTTATTCTTATTAGTATTATGATGG
>NW_012193676.1:1859685-1872678 GCF_000504015.1 Erythranthe guttata
GTCTTACATTATTTTCTTTTTTCTTAGATCATTTTAACATAATATGAAAGTATATCTATGAAAGTGGCAATGGACGTTTGAAATTTGTCTAATAAACTTATGAAAATTGGCGGTGAGCTACTAAAAATTGGAAGTTAACTTTTGGAAATCAATATATTAACAAAATATGATTATAGACTTACGAATATTGAGTAAGTTGTTATAAAAAGTGAGTAATTTAACATATTATGTCGTAAAGTTATAAATTTGGTGGTAAACTTCTGAAAATTGACACCAACTTTTAAATGACAGTGATCATATGTAAATTGAACATTTTAACAAAATATAGCAGTGACTTCTGAAATCGGGTGAAAGTTGATGGTAAATTTATTTGCAGTGAACGTCAACAATAAACTTATGGCATAGGGGTGCATCCCACACTATTCACATAATGTGCAAGCAATACTCATCGGGCAACGATAAAAATACAGTTTGTTCTATGTTACACCTAATGAACTTTACGGAGTTATTGTTGGAGTTTGAATACGAGGAGTCAACACTAAGTTTGTATGAGGTTTATTTACCGATTAAAATTTCAAATCACAACAAAGTCCTAGATGATTGCAAAATTGAATTTGTATTAGAACTTACAAATAAGTCGGATTTCGACCCTAAATGTCTTCTTCAATTTCAACACGGCAATAAAAAGTGTTTTTAGTACTCCCTATGTTCCACAATAACTGTTTCTTTTTAAAAATATTTTTGTTCCATATTATCTGTCACTTTAGATTTTCATTACTGCATTAAATGTATTTCTCCTGCTTTAACCTTATTAATGAAACTCTATTCATTAATTTTCTCTTATAAATCATTAAATATTAAAGGTTGTTTTAGTCATTTTTATATGATTTTTCTAAAATCAAGATACATTTATTGAGTTTCTTAATATTTGTGAAAAGTGACAATTATTTAGGAATGGATGGAGTATATATATACAACTGGCTATTGGTAAAAAAAAATTCACTCGGGGCAATTTAGATATTTCATTATATTTGTTACGATTTTTGATATACTGTTAGTTGAAGGGGACAACTGTAATTCGCAACGCAAATATGAAGGGATATCTGTAATTTAAAGATGCAAGAAGGGTTATTTGTCATTATTTAATTAATAAATTGAAATCTGCTTCTTTAAGATAATAAAAAAAAAAAAAAAAAAAAAAAAAAAAAAAAAAAAACCATACCGAGCATAAATTTGTTTTGTTTTATTACATTACATTACACACGTGTGAGCGGCAACCTTGTACTCAACTTTCTCATCTCAAAGCAGTTTTAAGGCTATTTCTGATCCAAATCAATTTTGCCCCTTTACAAGGTATCTCAATTTCATCTCTCTTTGATATTAATCTTGATAATTTCTATTATTTTTTTTTAATGACTGAATTAATATATAGTTATTCTTAACCCAAAACCTTAGAAATTAATCTGAGTTTAATCCTGCTGTTTATTAATTATTAATAATTTGGTAGATGCACAGTTTCAGTTTCAGCTACTTAATTGAGCTTAATTAATGTGTGAGCTATGTTGCACATACACAAGTCAACTGCTGGAAATTTGTTTGGGGCCATTTTGTAATTTCCGGAAAGGTAGAAATGTGCTTCAATTGCAAATCCCAGAATTTTTCTGTAGCTTCCTCAATTTCTTTACATGATTTAGTAATCAATTTCATGTCATTGATAATGATAGTCATATTTTCTTGAACAAATTTATACGAAAATATATTATAGAAATTTAGTATTTTTAACTCGTACCCATTTTCGGAAGCATAGTATGTAAAAGAGAGTTCTATCATTCGGCAAGATAACATTTTTTCTTCAATAGCTTATAGTTAGATAAAGAGTGTTCTTTCTTGAAAACGAGCCGTACATGTTTTTCATTACTAGTTGTTGATTTCACAATATTTGGTAGAGCTATGTGAAACGATTAGTAATCCCAAATCGATGTTCGATAACGAACTCAAAATAGGAGAAAAATTAGTTTTTGCAGCTATTCCTTTTTAATGGCATTTCTCTAAAATTACCGAAAAATTGCAATAATCGTATTCTTGTAAACCATTTTAGTACATAGTTTTTGTAGCTTACTATAATATTATACTTTGCATGTTTCTATTCATTTGCTCTAAAAGATGTTCGATTATACTTTAATGCGGAATTGCTAAATCGTGTTATAGTCGATTAATATAATCGTGCGCAGATATTATAAGGTTTGTCAAATTATGGGGTCTGAGGCAATCATGCACAATGGTGGATGTCACTGCAAAAGGGTGAGATGGAAAGTACGAGCACCGCCAAGTGTGGTGACGTGGCAATGTAACTGCTCGGATTGTTCAATGAGGGGGAACATTCACTTTGTGGTCCCGTCTTCGGATTTCGAGCTCGATGAAGATTCCCGAAAGTTCTTGACCACTTATACGTTCGGCACTCACACGGCCAAGCACATTTTCTGCAATGTTTGTGGCATAACTTCGTTCTATATTCCAAGGTCGAACCCCGATGGTGTAGCGGTTACTTTTAGGTGCGTCGATCGTGGGACGTTGAAACATGTTGAGATTAGGCAATTCGACGGTCAGGATTGGGAGAGTGAGTTTGATCGGACTGGCATCTCTGCGTTTTCGAAGGTTGATCCGAAAAAGTCGGGATGAGATACAATCAGTGTATTTTTTTTAAATTTGACATTGTCGTCTATTAATAAACACGAAAATCATTTTAAATTACAGCCGACCCCATTTATTTTAAGGCAAATTACCGCCACCCCCAAGATATGGCCAAATTCCGAAAAGCCCCTCCTTTTAAATATTTTTACATTAATTACAGCCATCCCCCTCCTTTTAAATATTTTTACATAAATTTATGTAATTCGATTATTTACCGAACCAAATTGTATATTCAGTTCGGTAAAAAGTATGAAATGTTGGCGTATCGAAATTTCGGTTCGGTTTTACCGAATTAACATCCCTAAATTTACCTCTTGAGGGGTCTTTCCGTAAAATAATACATAGCTGAGGGGGGTCATTGTAATTACCCAAACAAGAGAGGGGTTTTCATAATTTGACAATAACTCAGGGGGTGGTCGTAATTTGCCCTTTATTTTATTTGACAAACTGCACAAAATGAAATGCAAAGTTCAAAAAGTTCAATATAAACAAAATAGCAGTGAAGCTGTTGAACTCACAACAGCAGAAAAGTGTGTTAAATTACAATAAAAAAAAAGGTACAAATTACTCCAGCCATTTATGAGCACAATACTATCTGTGCACTGCAATTACAAAAAGGTACATTCATTTAAATCCCCTTTTCATTTCAGCCCCCCAATACATCAAATCCAAGAAACTGCACCCCCTAAATAGAAAGAGAGAGAAAAAAAATGGCAATGGCATCCCTTTTTTATTCAAAGTTATCCCGAAAAATAAAAAGAAAATAAAAATCAACTTCGCTCACTTCTTCAACAACAAAGCACTGCACTGTGCCATGATCTTGGATGCCCTAGTAATCGCGTCAGTCATATAGAAATTCTCGACAGCAACTCCGAACGGCGTCTCTTCATCCATCTTCTCCTTAACCTCCGGCCTCAACAAAGAACTCGAAAAAGTGGAACCCACTCTCTCGTCCGCCTGCAAAAGATTTGGCGCCACAGTCCCGATTCTTGATCTGACACCACTAAGGTTATCGTACGGCAATCCAACCCCTGCCACCTCAGCCAGCGCTCGAATTATCTTCCAGTCATCTCGAGAATCACCAACTGTAGGAACTGCAGGGACAGTAGTCTGAGCACACCCTTCCGTATTCTCGTAAGTCCCTTCCTTCTCACTAAATGCCGAAGCAGGCAATATCACGTTCGCACGGTAGACCCCACGGTCGCCATGGTGGCCTTGGTAGACGACAAAGGAATCTTCCGGAAGCTTCTCCAAGTCCACGTCATCGGCCCCCATCAGGTACACGAACTTGGCGGATTCGATGCTCTTGCCGGAAGATTCTGGAACCAGGCCTAGGTCTAGGGCGGCTGCTTGGGCGGCGTTGACCAGGAGGGTGTTGACCGAAGCATTCGATTTTTTGGCGATTTTGTCGATTGTTGAGAAGATTGCGTCCTTGTCGTTTCTATTGAAGATGTTGGAACCAAGGATAATGACTGGGTTTTTGGCGGTTGATAGGGCTGCGGAGAAAGGGTGGGTCCCGTTTTCTAGTTGGGTGAGTGTTGCGGGGCCAGTGCCGAGGTGCTCGTGGTCGTAGTTGAAGTCGGCGGTGGGGCCCACGTAGCCGACCTTGGCGTTGTTGGCTCGGACTGTTTTGCAGATTCTGGCGTTCACCATTGCAGCTTCTACTCTTGGCTGAAAATTTCATAGTAAAGTAATTGGTCCATTAGAAAGAAAACATAAAAGCAGTTGAACGTACGTAGCTGTTAGCCGTTTTTAACATAGAGAGAAGGGAAGGAAGCAAAAAATTTACCTGTGTACCAACTAAAAGGAAGAGATCTGCTTTCTCCAATCCACTGATGCCAGTGTTCATAATATATCCGGAACGTAGATCGGCATTTGGATTAGGGCCGTTTCCTTCACACCAAATGTTATTCGAACCCATCCTGTTTAAGAAATCCTTTAGTGCAATCATGGATTCTGCATCAGACAGCTTGCCAGCGACACCAACAATTTCCTCCGGATTAACTTTGTGGATGACCTCAGCAACCACAGCAAGTGCGTCACGCCAGCTCACAACCTTAAAGCGCCCATCTGCACCTCGAATCATGGGATCGTTTAGCCTTTGCCTCTTCAGACCGTCGTAGCAAAAACGTGTCTTGTCTGATATCCATTCTTCATTGATGTCCTGCACGAGCCCCAACCAAGCACAATCATGTTTTAGAAAGATGAACAAAAGGGCAAACAGAGCTCTATATAGTCGAGCCATAAAGTATATGTTTCATCAGAATAATTAAAAACAAATTTGACCAGCAACATGAATCGATATACATGTACTTCTTAAAAAACGAGCAAATATTGCAAATTGAACATCTCAAAGTTATGATAACATTTGATTACTACGTCGAACACAGATTCAATTTCTATATGTGGAGCACGTATCCAACAAACTTTCTGACGAGTCAGTCATTACCTTTATTAACAAAAAATACGAGGAACAAAATCTAGAGAAGCTGAAACGAAAACAATGCTATATCTTCTAATATGCAAGCAAAAGACAACAATGATGTTCTGAGGATAGGGTAAAAATTAAAATAATATTATTCATCACACACGAGAGCAAAGAATACCTCATTCAATCGTGGCAGAATGCGCATGACTTCAGGACCTCTACTATCAATGCGGATATTCGAACCAACTGCATCTGTGACATCAATGCTCTCAGTACCCTTGAGCTCCCAATTACGGGCTTTAAAGGCAAAAGGTTTTGAGGTCAGAGCTCCTACAGGACAAATATCAATGACATTCCCCGACAATTCACTTGTCATAAGTCTCTCAACATAAGTTCCAATTTCTTCTCCGCTGCCACGACCCAAAACCCCAAGATCTTGAACACCGGCAATTTCTGACGCAAACCGTACACACCTATTTGATGGCCAATTCCATATCAAAATATGGTCCAATCTAAAGATACTAATTCTAAGTCAATACATATTATTTGTTCGAAGTTACTCCAAAATCACGACGCACCAGCTAATAGAGCATGAAGACGCCAAAGATGATAATACATAAAACAGCAAGGACACTACTTTCACTACACTTGGTAATCTGAGAACTATTTGATTATAAATATAGTCCTTTTATTTTCTCGACCGGAGACATTGCCAGTCAACCAATTTATGTATAAGAGATATTTCCCACATATGAGATATCAAGTATAAATAGAAGAATTATTCTTTAAAATTAGAGCTGTGAGAACAATATTTTGAACAACTATTTCCCGGACCCTCATGACAAGATCTTCAATTCAAAATTACTTATGGGCAGTTATGCCTTTATTTAAACAGATGTACAAAGTAGCTACAGACACAAAGATATCAGGAATCACAACCCTAATAGCCAACAGTTCCATCGCAAAATTTGACCAGAAAAAACACGGATCAGCTATGTGTCTTGCAGGATCCTACATTTTACTAATAAATATGATAAGAGGAAAAGCACTCAAGAACTTGCACCTATATGGAAACTTGAAAGTAATAGTCGTCACAAAGATAACAGCTATAGTAAGGTAACATGACACACTGATAGCCAAGATTTTAATTGAGAAACTTAACCAGAACATGCAAAATTGACGAAAGGAACATCAACTAAGCACTTGCATGTACATCTTTAGCCTGGTTAGAATGAGGTGTTACTCTTGCCAATATTTAGGTATAATTTTTTTAGGTGATGATAAAATATACAATTCTCACACCATACTTATAAACTGCACGCCGACATTTTGCAACCAGTTCATATAGAAATCTGCATCTTAAATTTTTAATCTAAAATAAATTGCAAGCACAAAATAATAGATTTGTACCTTGTGCACTGAATACATCGAGTCATTACCGTCTTGACCAAAGGTCCAAGGTTCTTATCAACCACTGATCGCTTCATCTCAGTAAAACGACCTCGATCAGAACCAAAAGCCATAGATTGATCCTGGAGATCACACTCTCCCCCCTGATCACAAATTGGGCAGTCGAGTGGATGATTCATCAAAAGAAATTCCATAACCCCTTCTCTTGCCTTCTTTGCAATAGGTGTATCAGTTTTAATTTTCATTCCTACAGTCGGGTTAAGGAGAAATTCAGCAAGAGTCAAAAGAAAGTATAACCTTGGAAAAATGTGCATACAGCAATTAGGTAAACTTTGTTAATGGTTATATCCAAATTTATGAGGAGAACCAACAAAATAAAACAGAAATTCCAAACAGAAAACATATCACTTTTCTTGCGACACCATGGGAGATAAAAAAATAAATCACACGAAAAACTGAATTCCATGAAAAACAGAGGCTCAGAGCACATAAAGCACACACTAAATTGAGCACTTGAAACTAATGTCATATATCAGGAAAATGCTGCAGTCTATAGTTTCACACATTAGCTAATGGATAGAGCTCTTAGCTTACAGAATGCTTCTATGGAATACATAATATAGATACAATAAATCTAGCCCGAAAAAATAAAACTTACAAAAGAAACAGCAGAACCCTGAAATTTAAATGACTTGCGATTAGTGCTACAAAGAACTTGAACTGCCAAGCACCCTTATTTTCAGTTAACTTGCATGCATACCACCACAATTGGGAGATACAACAAGCAATAAGTACCTTAAGGTCAAGTCTAGAACTAAAGGTATAGTCAACGAACAAATCATAGTTACCACGGAACAGAACTGACGCAATTCACAATCCAGCTCCATGAAATTTCTTCAGTGCAACCTAAATATATTTTTGCACAACCCCAAAAGAAACATATTCCCACCAACAAGGGGGTGTACGTAATTCTTGGATACCTACAATGCCAGGGCATATAGTGATAACAAGAAACCACACAGAAAAGTCACTTTTCATCGGTGATTTCAAAATGGATTAAGATCCTAACTCTTGGAAGTTCCTACACCAGTAATCTGTGAAAAAAACTTGATTGATAGAAGAACACAAATCCTAAGCCGTATATATTTCTCTACAAAAGTTCAACACCCATTTGATCATTGCTATGGATAACAACCAAATTTACTTAAATTCAGAAACTGGAGATATCAAAATAAGGAAGAATGCTGGAACTGTAACATATAATATATCTACCTTTTCCCTCCTCGTCGAAACAAATTATCACCTATCCTAACTACAAAAAAGTAATAAAATAACCTTACTCCAAATATATCTCAGTTAAAAATGGCTTACCAAGACCAATCACTTCATAAAAAAAACAGTCTTTCCTCGTAAAAGTAACAGAAATCACTAAACCTAAGCACTCAGTATCCACATAAATCTACAAAAATTAAAACCTGATCAATCACAAAAACATCGACATTAGCTAGCTTATGATTCCTTCACATAATAAAAAACTAATCAAAGCTTAATCTTATTGCGTCATATTCACGCCACAAAGCTTTAAAGTTTAAACCCTTAATTTGATCACAAGCAGTTCCAATTATATAGAACAAACAAAAAAAAATCCCCAAATCTAATACCACCAATCAAGCAAATGTACAAAAATTCTACAATCCCAAACTAAACATAAGAATGAGAAGCCTACCAGGTAGTGCAGGCATGGCGCAGGAGGCCACCGGCTTGGGCGATTTCTCGAACTCCACGAGGCACATGCGGCAGTTTCCGGCGATGGAAAGGCGGTCATGATAACAGAATCTCGGGATATCGACGCCGGCGATCTCGCAAGCCTGCAGAACCGTCATTCCCTTGGGGATTTTGACCGGATACCCATCGACAAACACCTCGATGGCGTCGTCCGGGTTGGGGAAGTGGACCCGGGCACCGGCGACGGGGTTCCTCTTCGGGAGATCTACTTCCGGTTGTGCCGCCGCGGCAGCGGCTTCGGCGTTGTGGAGCTCCGGCGTGGAAACGATGGTCCGGCGGAGGAGGTGGGAGGGTTTGGCGGTGGAGAGCCGGGCGGATCGGATGAGGGCTCGTGAAGCGAGTTGACCCAGTCCCATTTTACTGTGTTCACCGTCTTTGCTTTCGGAGTTGTGTTGATTTATCCGAGTTTCTCTTTAATGGAGGAAAAAAGGAAAGGTCGGTCGATTTGCAAGTGGATACGGGTAGTCGGGTTAACCCGAAACCGACTTGGACCCGTTTTCCAAAGAAGTGAACATGACCCGTTAAGCCATAAATTTAATTAAATTTTATGTTTTCCGAAATTACAATAAATGAGTTTCATTTTTTTGAGTGGTGCTATTTCCACATCAAATTATCTCAATTCACCACCAAAATTTATAAAATATCATAAATACCCCTCAAATTTATAATTCACCACCCTTGCTTATATTCACATAATCCTCATGTGTTCTACGTTATTTCTATTTTATTTCTGTTTTATTAATTTTTTAATTACTTTTTTCAATGAAATATTTATTACAAGATATTTAAACTTCCATATCAGATGACCAACATATTATGTAATTTTTTTTAAGGAAACGAAATTATATTAATCCAAACTGGACGATTCTGGAAGAAGTTCAGGACCTTCCATACAAGCAATTTTAATTTATTTCTCAAAAAACGTGAATTCCCGCTCTTTTTGACCTTCGAAAATGTTTTTCTCTTACAAAAGTATTATTCACTTAAGCTGGATAGGGCAAGATTTCCAGTGAAAAATGTGAGATTTTTTTTATAAATATTTTAATTAGTTTAGTGGTAGATGTATCATGTAAGGTTTATAAATTTGTAAAGAATATATGTGAAAGAAGAAGAAAGGGTAAAATTGGAAATATATTTAATTTGGTGGTGAAGTGAGATATTTTGAGGGTGGAAATAGCACATCTCATTTTTTTAAGGCAGTTTTGTATTTTATTCAAAATTACTAAATATATAATTAAATATGCATATTTGAATATGAAATAAGTTATAACCAATGTTGTTAGAACTCGGACTCGAACTCGGTCGGCTCGGACCTGGTTCTGACTCGTGACCTCGGTCAGCACATCTAAAGCCGGAAAAATGAAAATCGGGTCTGTAGCAACAAATTCTTATCGGCGATTTAGACAAACAAGAATGCGGGTTACAAACTCTAATTTAATCCTCTGATTCTTCTCACAAGAACAATATTTGTTTGACTTTGAATTTCGGAGTCGGGTCGTTAACTTGATCTTCTCTGGATTTGATTTGGATTTGAATAACGTCTTGCAAGGGTCTTGCGACTTGAATCTCGGATCAAACGCTAAACTTTGACGGGTTTTGACTTGAAGATCTTGGAGTTCTTGATGGATTTGGCCCTTCAATCTTCCTTCGATCTTGATTTGTTCGATCTTGATTTGTTGAAGAACTTCCTTCGATCTTGATTTGTTCGATCTTGATTTGTTGAAGAACGCCCTCGATTTGATGAAGAACGCCCTCGATTTGATGAAGAACGACTTGAATATTGTAGAGAGAATTTTCTCTACGGTTTTTCTCCTTCTTGAGTTGTGTTTTGAATTGTGTAGGGAGGGTCCCTATTTATAGTGGTAGAATAAGAGTCCTACTTAAAGTCTTCCTAATGACGTGGCGCGATTTGATTGGCTCTCTTTAAATTGATATTTATCTCTTATAACTTGGAAGAGAAGAAATAATCCTATTGGCCAATAATTAATTGATAATTATCTCCATGACTTGTCTTGCAATACAAGGTAAAATTTAATTTAGACACAATTTAATTGGCTAATTTAATTAACCAATTAATTAATTTTATGTGTCTACAGGGTCAAATGAGACTTGTTCACGGACAATGCGTCTTGAAGTGAATGAGTCTCGATAATTGCTTAACTTCAATTGCAGCTTGCTCTAGCAAAGAACATTACATATATGAAATCATGACTGAACTTAGAGAATATCTAAGTCCTACGTACCCTATAAAGGGATCAAGTCATAACGTAGTTCAAAATATATCCTTTTGAGGGATGTTGTGCACAGTTTATACTCAATGTGGCCGGATTTGAAGAATAACAAATGGAAAAATATAGAGTATAAGCAATAAAATACAGTAAAAAATGAGGTGAAGTAGATAGGAGTGAAAATAATAAGTGGGAGATTAAAAATATAAAGGAAATAATATTTTTAAAATATTAAAATTAATAAAATAATGGCATATTAAAAAAAATCAAAAACCCGGTTGAACCGGTTCGACCCTATAAACCCATGACCCAAATAATCGTCCGGTTCTATAGCCGGTCCGGTTCTGACAACATTGGTTATAACTTATAACACTTGAATAAACAGTGAGTAGAGCCGGCTAGAGTTCGAGAAACCCGAAACGAGAAAGAAAAATGAGATTTTTTTTATATTTTTTATAATATATATATAATACTTGATAAGTTAATTAATTAAACATCAAATAAAGTATTATAATCTGAATTATTTTAAATTGGTATAAATTAATTGGTTGTTTTAACTATTTTTGGATAAATACAATCAAACAAATAAACATATGAGTGTGTTAAAACGTGTACAGGAGTTTCATAATGGTCGAAAACTACAAGGTGTATTTTTTTTCAGATATATAATTTGTGGGTGGATTTCGCAAATTCTAAAATTTTAGGTTGCAGATCGTCAATATATGCTTTTCACTCAGTGTTCTTGTGTGTGTGTGTGTGTGGAAGTTGGAGGTGCAAAATTCAATTAGCCCAAAATTTAATTAAATCAATTATGAGAAACATATCTCCACATAAAAATAATATAATATTATCTTTAATTTGGAGTTATAATGATACTTTTTAAGTAATACAAATAAAATTCTATCATTATTTTTTCAAACACAAAACCAACCCTCATTAGGAGAGTTGGTACCTAGCCTTTACCAATAGGGTAACGGTCTAGGGTTCGAGTCCCCCCTCCCCTACTTTCCCTTGTATGGACTTGAATTTACTCAAAAAAAAAAAAAAAAAAAAAAAAAACACAAATGATTTTAGAAATTTCCAAAAATATTAGTTCCTGAATGAGAATTTATGCGACATAAATTTAAATTAGAAGTAGTTTTCGCGACATCTTTTGTTTGTTATTCAAAAAATTCATAATAAAAAGAAATGGTGATGGGAAGATTTGTCCTATATGTGCAAAACTGCAAATTAAAATCGAGTGGATCTTTACTCGGGTAATTTGGATTGAATTTTAATAAAACAATACATCAATAAGAAGTTAATTCAATAAGTTTATTTGTTTTTTTCTATTGTAAGGAAGAAAAAAAGAAGTCAAAACTTTTCTTAATTGAAAAAGCGAAGAAATAATTATTTTCCTTGAAAGTTAGAAATATCTTGCTGTGAAAGAATCCATTCCGGCAAAACACGAAGAGAAAATTAACAAGACCTACCTAAAAAACTGGTTTTGTAGTTGTTACACCTAGTGAATTACTTTGTGGTCTTGAAAAATTGATCTACACATAATAATGAATACTCTCATATGTATATGTACCTAGTTGGTAGTTAGTTAGTTTTTTTTTTTTTTTTTTTTGATGGAAAAATAAATATCATTAGGCAAACTCAGCCAAGTTCGAGAGGAGGTGAACACCTTCCATCGGATTATTACAAGCCAAAAAAGAGAAATACGCTAGCTCATGAGCCAACTTATTGTCTGGGCGTTTAATTAAAGGAAATCGATTGAAAAAATAAAGCTAACTTTCGACATTCCTCGATGATGCCACCAAAAGTTGTCGATTCACAGTTACCCTCGGGAAGAGCCGTTATGACTTGGAGACAGTCCCCTTCCAGCACAATGGCATGCCAGTCCATTTCCTTTGCAAAAGCAAGTGCTCGAAGCGCCGCCAGCGCCTCCCCTTCAACCGCATGAATCGGTTGTATAGATATATGTAGGGCTGGGCATGAATCGGTTTTATCGACTAACCGATCCACTTTCGATCCGCTTTTTTCGGCCGACAATTTTAACCGATCCGTAAATAAATGGGTCGGTCGGTGGTTTTCAGTTTACTCAAAAGTCGATTGGTCGGGTAATATAGGATAATCAACTTTTTAAATAATTTTTTTATTATAAAAATTTAATTGTAATTCTTATTTTTTTTAATGTTAAAATAATATATCAAAGAGGTAAAAACTCAAAAACACAAATTTATAAACCTCCCCGTACTATTTCTAATTTATAATTCTTATTTCAAACTTTTCATTATATTTTTTGCTTACCGTAGAAATTTAATAATAATTAAAAAAAACTATTAATTTTAAAATTAAGATTTTTTAATAACATGAGTTTTCCCAAAATATTGGTTTTCTTTGAAAAAAAACCTTTAAAAATATCTTATTATGTAAAAAAATAATAAATAAATAAATAGATGGTCG